>JASFDF010000272.1:0-29392 GCA_036937115.1 Nidularia sp. FH-822889
CTTTCTGTTTTTATTAAAACAATAACAGAACACAAGCCTATCTAAGAAGCTAAAATTAAACTAAAGTACTGACCATGCTTAGGGGACATTTTATCAGAGATAGTACAGGGGCCTGATATGAGAGATCTCTTAATTTTTTTTTGAGCATTATAAGTCAGGTTTTGGAAAATGGGTTCTTCGGTCATCCTGAGGTTTATATTCTAATTATTCCAGGTTTTGGAATAGTTAGTCACATTGTTTCTACATTCTCAGGTAAACCAATTTTCGGTTACATTGGAATGGTTTACGCAATGTTCTCTATTGGAATCTTAGGATTCTTAGTATGGAGTCACCACATGTTCTCAGTAGGACTTGATGTTGATACAAGAGCTTACTTTACTGCCGCTACTATGGTAATTGCGGTTCCAACAGGTATCAAAATCTTTTCTTGGATCGCTACTCTTTACGGTGGAAGCTTAAGATATAATACACCATTATTATTTGTATTAGGATTCTTAGCTTTATTCACTATCGGAGGATTAACTGGAGTAGTATTGTCTAATGCTTCATTAGATATTGCATTCCACGATACTTATTACGTAGTAGCTCACTTCCACTATGTATCATCAATGGGAGCAGTTTTTGCTTTATTTGCAGGTTTCTATTATTGGACACCTAAAATTGTAGGGAGATCAGTAAATGATTTCCTAGGTAAAATACACTTCTGGGTATTGTTCGCAGGGGTGAATTTAACATTCTTCCCTCAACACTTCTTAGGATTAGCAGGTATGCCAAGAAGAATCCCAGATTACCCTGATGCATTTAGTGGATGGAATGCTGTTTCAAGTTTGGGATCTTTAGTAAGTGTAGTAGCAACAATTTTATTTGGTTATATAATCTATGATATTTTTGCAAACCAACCTGCTTGCTCTAATAACCCTTGGGCTGTAGCTCCATATTTTACAAGTGAAGTACAATTTAACAATGAAACTCAAACAGCTAATACTTTAGAATGGACTTTAGCTAGCCCTATCCCATTCCACGCATTTAAAATGCTTCCTATCCAGTCTTAAGTTTTTATACTTAATATTAATAAATAGTTAAAATTTAACCCCCTCCCGCCTTCGGCGATAATTAACTTTGATTTGGCAGCACTAGTCAAAATAAAATTTATAAACAACCTTGTTGTGAAACCACCTTTAACCTCTTTAAATTTTTATTAAAACAATAAATTATAATTTTATAATAATAAACCCTTATTTATACAGGTTTTATTTTTTTTTTAATCTTTACGATCAATACTTTTTATTTAATTATAATTTAAAATGAAAAAGATACGTAGGTACTAAGAATGGTAAAGGGTTTAATTTTTAAAAATAAAAATAATGCCGAAGTAATCGAAGATAAGAGAAATAAAGAGAAAAATAAAATTAAAGAGAGAAAAATAATTATTTTTCTCTTTTCTCTTATCTTCGATTACTACTTACTACGCCTACATCTACTAATCGAAAATAAGAGGCGCTTAAACTAATTTTCAATTATTACCGGTTCTGTAAAGATAAATAAACAAAAAACAAAATGATCATGTCAATTTTATTATTTTTAATAGGAATCTTAGGATTTATTTTAAATAGAAAAAATATCATACTTATGATAATTGCAATAGAAATTATGTTATTAGCTGTTACACTTCTAGTATTAATCAGTTCTTTTGGATTCGATGATAATGTTGGACAAACTTTTAGTATATATATTATATCAATAGCTGGTGCTGAATCAGTAATTGGTTTAAGTATTTTAGTAGCTTACTACCGTTTAAGAGGGACAATATCATTAAGAACATAAATGTATTTATCAATAATAATTTTACCCTTATTAGCATCGATAGCTTCAGGTTTTTTAGGTAGAAAAATAGGTGTAACAGGTTCACACTTTATATCCTGTATTAGTTTAATATTAACTTCTGTTTTAATTACAGTAGCTTTCTACGAAGTAGGTATTTGCGGTTCACCAGTATATATTAATTTAGGTAGTTGGGTTGATTCTGAAATAATGTCAATTTCTTGGGAGTTTTATTTTGATCAATTAACGGTATCTTTAGGTTTAGCAGTAATATACTGTTCTACATTAATTCATATTTATAGTGTAGACTATTTATCTTCTGACCCTCATAATCAAAGATTCTTTTCATATCTTTCAGCCTTTACTGCTGGAATGTTAGTATTAATATGCGGTGGTAATTTTTTTGTAATGTTTGTAGGATGGGAATCAATCGGAGTTGTTTCATATTTACTTATTAATTTTTATTTTACTAGAATACAAGCAAATAAAGCGGCTATATTAGCATTTACTATGAATAGAGGAGGAGATATGTTCTTAAGTATTGGATTCTTTGCTATTTTTGCCCTGTTTGGTACTTTTAATTACTCTCAAGTGTTTACATTAGTACCTTATATGAATGAAAGCGCCATAACTATAATTTCATTATTATTATTAGGAGGTGCTTTAGCTAAAAGTGCTAATATACCGTTACATTCTTGGTTACCTGGAAGTATGGAAGCTCCTACACCGGTTAGTGCATTACTTCACGCTGCTACTCTAGTTACAGCCGGTATTTATTTATTATTAAGAAGTTCTCCTATCTTAGAATATAGTCCTAGTGCATTATTGGTAATTACATTAATTGGTTCAACTACAGCATTCTTTGCCGCTACTTGTGGATTAGTACAGAACGATATGAAGAGAATTGTGGCGTTTAGTACAATTTCCCAACTAGGTTATATGATGATGGCTGTAGGACTTAGTCAATACAATGTAGCTTTAATGCATACAGTAAATCATGCTTTTTTTAAAGCTTTATTATTCTTAGGTGCTGGTGCTGTAATACACTCATTTGCAGATCAACAAGATGTAAGAAGAATGGGTGGATTAATTAAATTTTTACCCTTTACTTATACAGTAATGTTAGTAGGATCTCTAAGTTTATTAGCTACACCATATTTAACAGGATTTTATAGTAAAGATTTAATATTAGAATTAGCCTTTGGTCAATATAGTTTTAGTGGAATGTATGCATATATTTTAGGTTCTATTACAGCAGGAATTACAGCTTTTTATAGTTTTAGATTAATAAGTTTAGTTTTCTTAACTGTGCCTAATGGAACAAAACAATCTTATTTACATTCTCATGAGTCTAATTTAGCCGTTATTATTCCTTTATTAATATTAGCTGTATTTAGTATATTCTTTGGTTATGTATTCTCAGATTTATTTGTAGGAGTAGGTACAGATTTTTTTGCTAATTCTTTATTTATTCACCCTAATAATGTTTCTATTATTGAAGCAGAGTTCTCTTTAAATCCATTAATTAAATTATTACCTGCTATTTTAAGTCTTACTGGGGCTGTTTTAGCTATTTTTTTATATAATTTACAACCTTTTATTTTTATAACTGATAGTGCTTTATCTAAAAAAATTTATGGTTTCTTAAATGGTAAATATTATTTTGATGTAGTATATAATCACTATTTAGTATCTTCAGGATTACAATTAGGTTATACTATATCTAAAGAAATAGATAGAGGAGCAATAGAATTATTAGGACCTTACGGTTTAGCAAATACTTTTACTAATACTGGAGTAAATATTGCTAAATTAGATACAGGAATCATTACTACTTATTCACTATATATTACTATAGGTTTACTTTCTTTATTATTTTTAGTATTTGCACCTGTATTAATAGATACTTCTTTACTAAGTGAAATTAGATTATTTATAATTTATTTAGGTTCATTAATTTTTGTTCTCTCTCCTTTTTAGATTTAATTTAACCCCCTTATTTTTAATTATTTTTCTCTTTACCAATTGAGAGACTAATATTATGTACATATACCTCAGACTCTCTCTACGTCTACGTTTACGTCTACGTTTACGTCTACGAGTAATAATAATACAAAAATTTTTTTAGTTTTAATAATACTCTATTTATTTTAACAGATAATACGTATTATTATTTTTACCTTTGCCTAAATCCTGTTCTTCAAACAAAACCTTTTTATTTATTTTAGATCTTTTTATTTATCGTGTATTTTGTATAGTCCTAATTATTAGGTAATTGTACAATTTTTTAGTTAAATTTTTTAGTTCGTTTTTAGCTTATAAATATTTATATAATAATACAATACTATAAGTATTAATATTAAAATTTAAAGTTCTAACAAAAAATTAAAAGGAAATTAAGTAGGTAAATGTAAAACTATTAAAAAAATTTTTGTATAAAAATGGCCTTTATTTTTAATAATTTTCTGTTTTAGGTGTTTAGATTATTTTATTAAGTTTTCCTTTATCGTCTCTTATCTTCGATTACTTCGGCGTAGCCTCTTATCTTCGATTACGAAGGCGTAGTAATCGAAGATAAGTGAAGACGAGCCAAAGGCATTAATTACTACCTGTAAAATTTAATCTACAATAATAATTATTAATAAATAATTAGTAAGGTAAACTACTTAAACCCTGACTTTTATTTATAATATAAATTAAATATTTAAAAATTTTAAAAGTTTTACATAAAGGTTCAATTCCTTTATTCCTTAGATTATATTATAATCAAAAAAAAATAATATAAGATAAAAACCCATTGAAGCCTAAATCTTAAGATGCCATTTATAACTTTAAACTAAGATTTAAGTTTAAAACTTAAAAAAAAAACTATTTCAGTTTCCTACTACCTGATTTCTTTCCCCTTCGGACTTAGTAAAAAAAGCAAAATAATCTTTTTATACTCTTTGTATTAAAAATAAATGCGATTTTTAAAATTTGCATAGGGCTGGGCTATTATAGTTTTTAGTAAGCTTAAAATTAGAAGTAAAGACTTCTACTGTGAAAAACAGAAAAAATTTATTTTTTTTAATTTAGTTTATTGCTCTAATTATAAGCAAAAGGATAGAAGAAATTACTTTAGTTTTATTTTTAAATACTTAGGTCTTAGCTGAAGGAAGGGCGTTGATTTTCTTATAATAAATTTAAGATTTGGTTAAAACTAGTTTAATGTAAAATGGTAGGTGATAGCCGCCTCGCCTTCGGCGTAGGCAAGAAAGTTTTAAATTTTATGGAAAAGGCCTAAAGCAAAAAAGTATAAAAAGGAGATAAATAAAATTTAACAATATATAAGCTTTTAATGCTGTTAATTAAACAATAAATTTTTTTAACCTTATCTAGACAAGTTTTAAATTTTTTTATATTAACAGAAATAGTAAATTAAGATTATTTAGACACAAACAAAAAATGACAACAACAATTACAATTTTGAATACTATACTTAATGATGCTGCTCAACCCTGGCAAATAGGTTTCCAAGACAGTGCTGCACCTGGTTTCACAGGGCTTGTAACATTACACAATACTATCGGTTTTTACTTAGTGGTTATTAGTTTTGCGGTTTTCTGGGTTCTTTTCTCAGTTATATATTATTATAGCTCTAATAAAAACCCTATTGCACATAAATATCTTACACATGGTACTGTATTAGAATTAATTTGGACTATCACACCAGCATTAATATTAATTGCTATTGCTTTCCCTTCATTCAGACTATTATATTTAATGGATGAAGTAATCTCACCTACTTTAACTATTAAAGTAGTAGGTCATCAATGGTATTGGTCTTATGAATACAGCGATTTTATAACAGATAGTGGAGATTCTATTGATTTTGATTCTTATATGGTACCAGAATCTGACTTAGAATTAGGTCAATTTAGATTATTAGAAGTAGATAATAAATTAATGATCCCTGTGGATTGCCATATTAGAGTTATTGTTACAGGAGCAGATGTTCTTCATTCATTTGCAGTGCCTTCATTAGGAATCAAATTAGATGCAGTTCCAGGTAGATTGAATCAAGTTTCTTTCTCTGCTGAAAGACTTGGTACTTTCTACGGTCAATGCTCTGAAATATGTGGAGTATGGCACGGATTCATGCCTATTGTTGTTGAAGCAGTATCTTCACCGGATTTTTTAGTATGGATCGATTCAGCAGCTCAATAATATTTATAAAACATATATTTAATCAATTTACTGAATATTTTGTCTAATTATTTGTTTATATTAACGGTAGAAACTATAAACTATTTTAAAGAACTATATTTACTATAAGTATTTAGATTTAATCTAGAGTATTTTTATTAGGTTTTTACTCTCCCTTTTTAAATTTAAAATTTTTAAAGAGGGAGGTTTAATATTGTTATTTAACATAAAATATTTCAAGTTAAAGTTAACGTATTATTTTTATATTAAATCTTTGTAGCTTTATATCCCCCTTTTTAAATACTAATTAATAATAAATAAAAATAAAGATACTATTATAAAATTATACTTTAGTATTTAAAAATTGATATACTATTAGTATACTAGAAAATAAAGAATTTAAACCTGTTTAACTTTTAAAAAAAATTAAATAAATGTAAGCTAGCAAAAGTATAAAAATAAATAGGGTTGTAATACAGTTAGATTATTATTAATCATATTAAATTTAAATTAATCTCATATTTATATAATCGGCTGCTATAAGCTGAAACTCTAAGAACTAAATAGGATTTTTGTAGCTTATTAATATTAAACTGAACCCCTTCGTAATCGAAGATAATAACCTACCAGTATAAATTAGATAGGCGAAGGGTTAAAAAAAGTATTAAAATACTATAAGTTAGACTGGTAATTCAGATCAATACCTTTTATTTTTATTTATTAAATATATTATTTATATTATCTATTTTAATAACTTATAAAATATATAATAACCTTTTACTTATAATTATATATTTTTTTATTTAAATATAGTTTTTTATAATATTTAATACTTTATTAATTTAAATAGGTTCTAAATTTAAAGTATAAACTGTAGACACCTTATTGGATTTGAACCAATAATCTTTTGTTTCGAAGACAATCGCTTTACCAATTTAGCTAAAGGTGTAAATATGAATATTAATAAGTTTAAGTTATTTTCTTCTTTTATAAGTTTTGAAGGTAGGATTATAAATTAATAAATATAAAAGAGTACTAAGTAATTTAAAGGGTAAATTTTAAATAATAAGCTTTTTTTATTTATATTTAATTATTATTATTATTAATACAAATTAGGATTAAAACCTTGAGTATATTTTTATATACCTAACATAAGAAAAGCATAAATTTTTTATAAGTTTGTATAATAATTAAATATTAGAATTTTATAAAAAAAAAGGATAAAATATTTTATTAGTTTTAATCCTAAAAATCTTTTTTTTAATAAAAATTTTAAATTAATAATATAATTATTCTTAAAAGAAGGTATAAATGAATTATATTAATCTTTAAGACTTTTTTAAGATCTTGCTTAGTCTTAATAATAAACAATAATTAAATTACCATAAATAAACTTTAAAAGTTTTATACCAAATTAATCATAGACTTTTACAACATAGTTAAAGCCAAATATAAAAATATTTAGTATTTAATTAGCAAAATTAAAATTTAAGTATATAAAATATTAATTTATTAAAAAAATAACAAGGGGGAATCTGATAACGGTAATCAGTTGTACTTGCACTACAAATATGATAGTTCAAATCTATCTTTCTCCATAAATAAAAACTGAGAATAAAAAAATAATTTAAAATACTAATAAATTCTTGAAAAAATTATAATTAAAGTATATTAATAAGGGCTAAAATAATAATAATTAATATAAAAAATAAAAGTTTTTTATAATATTATTAATAATTAGCTTAAACTAATTTTTTAATTTTAGCTTAATTTTAGCTTATTTTAAGTTTATAGAACAAGATATTTAATAGTGTAGTATTAATTTAACTACTTCATTAAAAAAGGTAATATTTATATATAATATATACATCCTATTGTATTTTTTTATTAATTTAGTATAAATTAATTTAATCGTTTTTAATCGGGTAGCTTAATGTTAAAGAGTTTATATAATTTGTATTATAAATTATGTTTTTATTTCTTATTTATTTATTTCTTTATCTTATAATTTATTATTTTTAATTTTTTATTTTTAAAATATTTTATATTAAATATTTTATTATTTATTATATTTAACTAATAAAAAAAAATATTAATTTATTTATTAAATAAATGTATTAAAAAAAAAAATAGTATAATTTATTTGTATTTTATAATATATAAATAAAGAGTGTAGTATTAATTGGCTAGTATGGCGATCTCCAAAATCACTGGTAGGTGTTCGAATCACCTCACTCTTGTAAAATAAATATTTTATTAAAAAAATCATGCAATTTACTTATACTAATATATAAATTAAGTAATAAATAAAACTAAAGATTAATGCTACGGCATCTTAATTGCTCCATTTAAAACTATTTAGTATTTAGAAAAGTATATTATTATATAATAATAAAAAGTTTTAATTGATTATATTAATTTTCTATCAGTTAAATAATTCTTTAAATAAACAAAAAAGGGCACTTGGTCGAGTCTGGTTTATGGCGCTCGTCTTGAAAACGAGTACTTTTAATAAAAGTCGTCGGTTCGAATCCGACAGTGCCCGTCTAAATAAAAAATAATTTAAATATTAAAACAACTATAAAAAAATAAGAACAAAAAGCATAAAATGGTTTAAGGTTCATTAGTATTAATGATTAAGAATATTAATATTTGTGTTGTGAGCAAAGCAAAATAATTTGAGTGTTTAATTTTCCTTAGCCTTATTATTAGAATTTTTTATAATAAGAATATAATAAATATTTAGAATATGTTTATAATTTTGATTGTTTATTTTAGTTTGTATTAAAACTTTAATAATAATATATTATATCTTGAAAGGGGGTTATTCCTAAAATATATTTATCTTAGTTTGCAAATTAATTTAATGTAATTTATTTAATCGTAGATTAGATTAAGTTATATTACTATTACTATTAAACAAATAATTATACATAAATTTAGGTAAATTATAAGGTATAGATATTTTTAATTTAATTAAATTATTAAAAATAAGATTAAATAAGATTATAAAATATACTTAAATAAGATTAAAAATAAAATAATTAAGGATTATGTATTACCCCAGAAGTATACAGCAACAAATAAGAATAACCATACAACATCTACAAAGTGCCAGTATAAGATACTAGATTCAAATCCATTGTGGTGTTTATTTGTAAGTTGATAATTAATAATTCTTATTAAAGCTACTGCAATAAAGATAGTTCCGATTATTACATGGAATCCGTGTAGACCTGTAGAAGCGTAGAAAGCAGATCCATATACTCCATCAGCCATTGTAAACCCTGCTTCAGAATATTCAAAATATTGTAAACCAGTAAATATTATAGCTAAAATAATAGTAAAAATTACACCGTCTATTGCTGCTTTTCTATTTCCTGCTATTAAGGCATGGTGTCCATATGTAATAAATGCACCACTAGATAATAATAAAAAAGTATTTAATAAAGGTATTGCAAAAGGATCTAAAGGTGTTATACCTAAAGGAGGCCAAGATCCACCTATTTCTATAGCAGGACTTAAACTTGAGTGAAAGAAAGCCCAGAATACTGATAAGAAAGCAAATACTTCACTTATTATGAATAATACTACTCCTATCATTAACCCATTTTTAACTTGTTTAGTATGGTGACCTAAATAAGATGCTTCTATTACAACATCTCTAAACCAAAGAGTCATACCAACAGCTGTTAATACGAAACCTAAAGTTAAAATATAACCACCAAAGGGTAATCCGTGCATATATGATACAGCACCAATTGTTAAATTTAACATTGAAAAACTAACTAAAATAGGCCAAGGAGAAGGATCTACTAAATGAAAGGGAAAATGTTGAAATTTAGATATATTTTGAATCATTTTTTTATTTATTCTTTTTTTAAGACACCAAAGTTTAATTTTCTCTTTAGTTACTTTTTATATTTATATTTATATTTATATTTATATTTACTAATTATAAGGTATACTTTATATTTTAAATTTAATATTTATACTTATATAGTAATAAAAATATATTTTATACAATATAAAAGTTAATATAACTATAAAAAAAAAAACTTTAAACTTAAAAGTTCAAAGAAGAAACTAAAAAGTATCTTTAGCTTAACACCGTAAACGAAATAATAATAATTAAAGGATTAATTTTAAAAATTAAATTTTATCAGAAAAATTGAAGGTGCTAAGATACGCTTCTTAATAAAGATTTGATTTATTAAATTAATTAATTATATAAACCTAAAATTAGTAGCGCATAAAACAAATTTATGTTTAGATTTAGTTGCTTAAATTTAATAATTATACTAAATTACTGTCTACTTTTAAATATATTTTATTACTCATTTGTATATTATATTTTCTTATATATTGTTGTTGAAGCAGTATACCTTCTTTTTTATATAACTATATATAGGGAATTTTTAACTCCAAGTGCAAGTGTAAGTTGGCTATACTTTATTAATTTATAGTGTAAAAAAAACATAAATTGTTTTTATATTAAAATATTTTAAGTATCTTCATAGTAGCTACTAATCTTTAAACAGATTGCTATAAAAATAATTATTAAACAATAAAGTCTTAATAATAAACAATATTTAAGTATTTTATTTTACTTTATTATTTATATTTTTTCTTATTTTATTAGTTCATTTTTTTGTTACTTCATTATTAAAAAAAAAATAGGAATGTAAATAAACAAAATATTTAACATTGACATCTACTTTAATAGAAAATAAACCCCTGATAGTTTTAAATTAAAAAGATAAAATATATAAAAATTTATAATATAAAAGAGATACTAGAGTAAAATATGTTTTATTAAAATATTCAAGTATTAGATCTAGTATATTAATATATATTAATAGATCTAATTGTATTAAAATAATTTTTTGTAGTACCTTTAAGTAAGTAATAAATAAAAGGGGTAGGCGCATAAAATTTTAAATTAAAAAAATACTGTATTTTTAATTTCCGCACTCTTTACTTTATAGGGTTTAAAAGTACAAATAAGGATTATTATTACTCTGATTTTTATTTTTAATTAATTTCTTAAAAGAAGTAAATTCATTTTAATAAAAAATTTAGGAATAATCGTCATAGGTAAGATAACACGATTGCTAATCGTCTGGGTTAACACCCTTGGGCGTTCGACTCGCCTTTATTCCGAGTTAAAAAAAATTTAAATTAAGTATTAAAAAAACTAAACTATTAATTAAAATCTAAAAAAGTGTATTCAGGTAAATACTTATAATATTAAATAATAAATAATAAAATTAATAAGATAAATAAATTATAATTAAAGTACAAAACTCAGCCGAAATAGTTTAACGGTAAAACGGACTCCTTGTAAGATTTTGTTATTGGTTCAAATCCAGTTTTTGGCAGAATATTTTAATTATTTTTTAAAACTTAAAAATAAATCATGTTTAATTTGTATTATCTTTATTAGAAATATAAATTAAATGAGCTTACACCAATAATGATTATATTAAATTGGACTGGTGTGCTTGTATTGGTGTATTAATTCCAAGGTTTTATTTAATTTTATAGGTGGTGCTGGTAAATTTTGCTCTTATTTTAAATATCTTTAAAATGATTCATTAAATACTCCAGCATAGAAAGATTATTATTTTTTTTTTTATTTTCTTTTAAAAAGCATAAAACTTCTTAAATCTTATAAAATATATTTAGTATACTCAGTTTTAATTAGGCAATATGATTCTATAATAAAGTATTTTGCCTTCTATTAAAAAAGGTGATTATACTAAATAAAAGAATCTTTCAGCTTTTGACAAATATACTTGGAACAACTCCCTTTACAAATTTATTAATTTTTATTTAATAAAAAAAGAAATAAGGCCGTATACTACCAGATAGTAAAAAAATTTTTTAAGGAATAAATTTTACAGATTACAGATTACAGATTACAGAAGAAGTTTACAATTTATACTTAATTATAAAATATAAAGGCAAGACTAGTACTCTATAGTAGTAAGAATCTCTTAAATTTTCTCTAATATATATAATATATAATAAAATTAGGATAGAATTAAAAGAAGAGCTCAAGTCAAGCGTCGAAGGCGAGAAAGAGTTTACAATTTAATTTTGTTAATTCTATAATCTTATTTTAAAAAGAAATAATAAATTTAATATATTTTTTAAATAGACCAGAAAAAAATAATCCTTAATAAAAAGTAAATAATGAGTTGTAGTTTAATTTGGAAAAACACCATTTTTTGGGAATGGCTGATATCAGTTCGAGTCTGGTCAACTCAGTTTTTACTTAAAAGTACCTTAGTTTATATTAAAATATTTTGTCATAGTGATAGTAAGAAGTATATTTGTAGGCCTACGGCTTACGTAGAGCTAAATAAAAACTTAATATAAAACTCCTTATAGGGCTCTCTAAAAGAGTACAAAAGTAAAAAAAAGTTTAAAAATTTTATTTATATTTCATTTTTTTAATTATGTTAGACGCTATCAATTAAAAATACTCAAAATATGTTAGCAGCAGCAAAATACATTGGAGCAGGTTTAGCTTGCTCAGGATTAATCGGAGCTGGAGCAGGAATTGGAACTGTATTCGGTTCTTTAATTTTAGCTACAGCTAGAAACCCTCAACTTAGAGGACAATTATTCTCTTATGCAATCTTAGGATTCGCTTTAGCAGAAGCAACTGGATTATTCGCTCTTATGATGGCTTTCTTATTACTTTACTCATAATTTTTATAAATTATTTAATACTTAACAAAAGTACTTAAAAATAGTAATTAAAAAAACTGTCTATGCAGTACTAATCTAAAAAAAAATACTAGATGCTTTTTTAATTAATAATACTTTTATTTATTATTTTCTTTGTCTAGTTTTTTATTGACCACAACGGTTTAACAGTAAAAAGGGGGAGTAAGTTCTAATATTTAAAAGTTAATAGATTTACCCCCCGGTTACCATTTCTTTATCGTCGTATATATTTTGCCTAGGCTTGCCTAGGCAAGCTAGATGCTCATTTGTTTTTAAAACTAGGATTAAAAACTTGTTTTAGCAACTACAGCCCTAAATTAAAAACCTTGATTTAGTAAAAAAAAATAAGGAATAATTTTAATATTTAATATTCTAGTTGTAAAACCACCCTATACCTTATATATTTAAACTTTTATATTTACCGATCCGTTTATGATTTACTTTTAATTTAGCTTTAAATTTTTTTATTTTAATTTAATGGTTTTATTTTTAAAGTTTTACCTGTAATAATTTACTTTACCTTAGTTTTATCTAAAAGAGACTAATTTATATTTAAAATACTTTTTTGGTAAATTCTATAAATAATTAATTTAGGGCCCTTAGCTTAATTGGTAGAGTACCTAATTGTCAATTAGGGTTGTCCCAGTTCGAATCTGGAAGGGCTCGATAAATAAAACCGATTTTTTTATTTTCTTACAAAAAATGTAAATCACCTTAATAAAATTAGTTTAATAACAACCAAATAAAAATTTTATAATAAAATATAGTCTAAATTTTTTATTAATTTTAATATATATTAAAATTAAAGAGCGAGTGTAGTTAAACGGTATAGCTTCTACCTTCCAAGTAGACATTGTCAGTTCGATTCTGATCACTCGTAAAAAAAAGGTTATGTTTAAACTAAAACAAACTTTCTAATCATTTAATATTCTTGTTTGTACCCATCTTCTATTATTTATGATTACATATCCATGTCTTGCCTTGCTTTACCTTGCCTCGGCAAGGTAAAGCAAGGCAAGGCTAAGCAATATAAATTCATTAAATCAGCCTTTTTTATGTATTATTGGTTTAGTGTAAACCAGGTTCTAAAAATGATAGCCTTTTAAATAATTATATAATTAAACAAGAGCTTAAATTCTTTTTTTGCTTTTTTACTTTCTTGATTCCTTTTTTACTAGTTTAACTTTTTAAAGGTATGAGTGCTTAAGTTATTAATTAAGTTATACTAACGGTTTAAAGTTTAGGCTTTCATTTTCTTTTTAAAGTTATTTAAATAATTTTTTATTTTTTCTACCTTTTTTCTTAACCTAAATCTTAAATTTAAAAGGACTTCTTCTAGGTCGTATATTATTTTAAGAACTCCTACACCTTGTTAAAGGGGCTTTTTTAAGGTTAAATATTAAAAACAATAAGTATTTAACTTTATAATTATAAATTATTTAACTATAATAGCTAAAATGAGAAGTACTAAAAAGTGTTTTTTCAAGGCTTGAGTAATTTTATACAAAAATTGTATATGAGGATTAGACTTTATTTATAGGTTTAGGATTAGTATTATTTAAGTAGATTTAAAATAAGATACCCTCAATATCTCATTTATATTATAGTTATATAACTATAAAAGCTTAATTAAGCAGAGATAGTTCTTTAAACTAAATACTTTAAATTAAGTATAGAAGTATAGAAGAACCCAACTTTTATATTAAAATTAAAATGCCTCAATTAATACCATTTTTTTTCTTTAATCAAATTTTATTTGCATTTGTTGTTTTATTCTCTATAATTTTTATTTTTTCTAAATATATTTTACCATTATTTACATTTCAACAAGTAATTAGATTATATATTACTAAATTAAGTAAAAAATTTTAATCTAATTTTAAAAATCAACTAATAGCCCCCTTTATTTTGGGATTATTAAAAATTAAATGATATAAAATATTCTAAAGTCTTATAGCCACTATTAAATGATTTAGTTCGGCCTACTCTAAAACTAAAATTAAGCTACTTTTTTAAAGCACTAGCATCAATCCTAATAATTATATTTAGGTATATTTGTATACCCTATTTTTATAAAATTTCAATAACTATTTATATAAATAGTTATACTTTAGTTCGTTTTATAAATATTACTATTCTTTTTAGATTAGTTTAAATATAATATTAAAATAATAGTTTTTATATAATTAAGTATAATAATGAGTTTAAAGTATTATAATTTTTATATATTAAAAAGTAAAGATTCGGTTTCCTGTTATAGACTTAGTTTACACACCTTTTTTTCTATATTTGTTTATAAAATTTGTTAATATTAAGTATAAGAATATGAATAGATTAGGTTAAATTTTTATTTATATTACTTTTTATTATATTTTATAAAAAGGCCTTCAGGTATATATGAATACATTGAGTTTGTTTTATTCTCTCGCCTTCTTAATCGAAGATAAGAGCCTACGTCTAAAATATGGGTAAGGAAATATAAATATATAAAAAAAATATTACTCTAAAAGAGTATAAAAATTAAGTATAAAAATAAATACTAAGGGGCTAAAAAAAGTACTATAAGCGCCGAAGGAATCGAAGATAAGAGAAAACTTAAAAATAAAAGAGACAGAATTAACAATTAACAATAATAAAACAATATTAATAATAATATAAAATAGTTTAAAATAAATAAAATAAAAATTTATTATGTTTTAATACTAAATAAAAATTTTAGTATTAAAAACTATAGGTAAGTTTTAACGAACATGTTGAAATTGGTAAACAATCTTTTCTTAAGCAAAAGTGGGAGTGATCCCTTAAGAGTTCGAGTCTCTTTGTTCGTAATCCTGTTTCAAAGATAGTGTAATAATATATAAATAAATAATAAATAAATAAATTAAAAAAAAATAATATAAATATAATAAAGTAAATATTACTAATGTTTGTATATTCTAAATATAATTAAAAAAGTGTAAATGATTTAGTATTAATGGGTATAAGTTAGTGAGTTTATAATTAACTCTCTTATTTATTTACTATTTTAATATTGCTTGTGGGAGGCACGGCCCTTAATCTCTATTTTTACTTTCTTACTTCCTTTTTTATTTTAGAAAAAATACCTCAAATAAAATACCTCTTATTTTTTTTATAACTATTCGAAAAATTTATTTTTTTTTCTTTTTTAGCCATACTAACTATTAAAATAATATTTAATTCTACCGCCTACGTATAGGTTTAGGATTAAAAGTTAATCTAAAAATTTTTATTAATTCTTATTATTAAATAGATAATATAGTAATACGGTAGTAGAACAAAAAAAAAATTAAAATTTTATAATATAAAAAGTAGATAATAGGTAAATAATATTTTAATAGTAAACCTGATATTAATTTATAATAAGCTGTATATTTTTAGTAAACTAAAAATTAGTTAAATTTAAAAGGCGAGATAGTGTAATGGTTAGCACCATAGCCTCATGAGCTGTTAGTTTGGGTTCAAATCCTGATTTCGCTAAAAATAAATTAAAATTTTTTATAATAAAAAAGAAGCCTAAAAAAGACAATACCTATTGTTTTAGGCGTCAATTAATAATTGGAGATTTGTATAATAATAGATTATTGGAGTCCTGTAATAGATAAACATCGTAATGTTTTTTAAATTAATGAGAATCAGTAAAAAAGTAAAAAAAAATAATTATAAGGTCCTTTAGTATAGTGGTTCGTACAGTTCCCCTTCAAGGAGCCAGGATCAGTTCAAATCTGATAAGGATCGAAAAATAAAAAAAAATTTTTTTTTTAATATTATAAATATAATTAATTTAGGTTTTATTCTATTCTATTTTTTTATATTGTTTTTTTTTACTTAAAAAAAGAGTCAAAATGAAAAAGTAAAAATAATATATAACCTAAAAAAAAATCTTTAAAAGAGACAAAGAAATATTGCATTAAAGCAAATATAATACGACTTTTTTAAAAAGTCTAATTTTTAAATATGAATTTAATTTTGGTTCGGATTGAACGTTTTTCAGTAGTTTAAGACATGCAAATCATTGTTCTAAAAAATTACTTTTTTTAAGTAAATTTAAGAATAAGGTGTAAAGGTGAGTAGTGGTAAATTAGATACCTTATAGTCTCTAGAATCGAGAGATAGTTACTATTTTTATAAAATTTTTATTCTTATGGCTTCGGCTATAATTTAAAAAGGAGTAAAAGTAAAAAATCAGTATAATAATATAATTATTTATTTATATCCGATTTTAGTAACATAAATGAGCTGTTTATAATAAAGGAACTTTTCCGCTATAAGAGTCGATTTATTTTGTTTAATGGTAGTTGGTGGGGTAAAGGCCTACCAAGCCTACGATCAATAGCCAAGATTGAGAGATCCGCTGGCCACATTGGGAATGAAAAGCCCCAAGTAGTTTAACTACCAGCAGTCAAGAATATTAGTCAATGCTCGTCAGAGTGAACTAGCTAACTGATTTCCTTCATTCACATATTTCTGTGACATTAAGGATAACGCAAGGGAAAATAATGATAGTACCTCCCTGCTATTAGTGTTGTCTAAATTACTGGTGCCAGAAGACTCGGTAACGCCAGAAACGCAAACGTTAGTCATCTTAAACAGGCGTAAAGGGTGTGTAGGCAGCTTTAAAAACTTTATTTTTAAAAGCTCTCCTAAAATCAATTTTTTTTTAAATAAGAGTAAAATTATATTTTTTTGTTTTATTTTTTGGAGAAAATTATGAATAAGGTAATAAAAATAAAATTAATTAAAGCTAGAATCTTATTGAGGATAAACCGAATAATACTTTGTGTAGGGATGAAATCCTTAGATACTAAGTGGAATACTAAAGGTGAAAGCTTTTTATCTACTAAAGATTGACGCTGAGAAACGAAGGTGAGAACAGGAAATAGGATTAGATACCCAGATACCTCTCACTGTCAACGATGAATGGTGGTTGTTAGTTTTAATAAAAATTAGTAACGATGTTAACGCGATAACCATTCCGCCTTGAGAGTACGGTTGCAAAACTGAAACCAAAAAAATTAGTCGGTCTCGGAGCAAACGGAGTGAAGCATGTTATTTAATACGATAGTACGCGTAAAATCTTACCAGTTCTTGTATATCCATTTATCTACAAAAATTTAAAATAAATAAAGGTTTAGAATTAATTTTCTATCTCTCAATTTTTTTTTATTTGAAGAGTAAATGAGTAATTTTTAACTTAGTTATTTTATAATACTAAATTAAAAATTCGTTTACAGGTGTTGCATGGCTGTCGTCAGTCCGTATTGTGAGAAGTGAGGTTAACTCCACTAACGGACGTAATCCCTGTTGTTAATTTATACTTAACAATTTATGATTTTTAAATATTTTCATTTGGGGCTAAGACAAGTCGTTATGGCCCTCATGAACTGGGCTATAGACGTGCCACAAAAGCTTTTACAAAGTGACGCAAAAACCGGATCCTTGGCATTATTGCAGTAGCCCTATAACAAATATATTTGTAATAAAATACATATAAATTTATTTAAGGTTATATTTGTCGCCTTCACTTATCTTCGATTGCTACGCCGTAGTAATCGAAGATAAGAGGCGAAGGTAGTAGTGTTAAAATTTTAAAAATTTGCAATATTCCTACTACTTTACTGTTTGAGTAAATTTCGTCCTTCGACCTATTTACAAAAAAAAAAGTAATATTTAGGGTCAATTTTTATTATATTTGGTATTAAGGAATAGCTAATCATTAAAAAAAGTTATATTAATAAACGAATAGACGGATTGTCACCCTGGAACTCGGGGGCATGAAGAAGGAATTTCGAGTAATCGTTGATCACTAGCGCAACGGTGAAGTATGCATTCGGGATGAACTAACTGTCTGTCGCTGGGGAGAAGCTTAGATGGGGGGAAACTGCCGCGAAGTTAAACTTTAACCAAGGATACACATGTTAATAATTTTTTTTCTGAAAAATTATTACTAAATTAAATTAAAAGCTTATTATTAATTAATATATTTTAATTTAAGTGTAGTTTGGTACGCTAATTTTATTATTAGTCAATTATAAAAAAACATAATGGTTAAGCTAATTAGTATCTGTTAACCCTTCTAAGTAACACCTCAAAAGTCATAGCATGGTAGCTGTACTGGAAAGTGCTGCTGGAAAATAAAATATTGGAAATTTAACCCCCTTTTTTATTTAGGCTTATAATTAAAGAATTATAAAATTTTAACATGTAATTAAATATTAAAAATTTTTAGTCTTCGGTGCTACTAGGATTTAGAATTTGAAGATTAATTAAAATTTATTTTGCCTATAAAAATTTAGCTTTTTATACTTAGTCTCTATTATCTTCGATTACTATGCCTCTTATCTTCGATTACTTCGGCATTAGTAGCTATTAGTTTTTATAAATAAAAATAGTTATAGAAAAACTTAATTTTAATATAAAAGAGTTGGCTATTTTTTCTTGATTCTTTATTCAATTTTTTATTTCTGGATTCTTTCTTTATTTTTTTTTTTGTTTCCTGTTTTAAAAATTTTGCAAAACAAACAAAAAAGTAGGCAAAATATCAAAAATATAAATTAGAGTATATACTCCTATCTATCTTAATTATTAATATTAAGCATATTAATAAAAACTTAACATTTAAAACTTAACATTTAAACCTTAAGGCTTCACATCTAATAATTTAGCTCTGTTTACTTATAATTTATTTGTATAAGTTTAATTTACTAATAATAGCGCTTTTTACACATTAAATAAAGATGTTTCTATAATGCAGCATTATTTTTTACAAAATCAAAAAAACAAATTGTTTAAATTTTATATAAAATTACAGTTTACCTGTTTTATATAAATAAATAATACTACTTAATACTTACTACTTACTAGCCGTATCATATATATAATTTTATTATTCTCTGGCCTATTTTTACCGACGTAGTAATCGAAAATAAGAGGGAGAGTTTACCATAATATTTAATAAATATTACTTATTAGGTAACAAGTGTAATAAATAATAAGTATAGTCTTATAACTCGTTCTATAATTCGCTTTATAACTCGTTTTATAAATTAAAAAAGAATTAAAATATACCTTATCTATAAAAAATAAATATTACAAAAATAAATTTAAATAGTTTAAAGAATTAAAGATTACTAAATTTTAAAGTAACAAAAAAAAGGGGTTAGCTGAGTGGTTTAGCAGTAATTTTACACATTGCAGACAGAGTTTCGATTACTCTACTCCTTAATATAATAATCCAAATTACATTAGTCTATAATCGTTTGATTTACAGTCAGTGGCAATTAGCAAATAATTTTTTTATTTTTATTTTACTAAATTTTTGTAGGCGTTGTTAAAATTTAGATCTCTAAATTTTTTATTATGTTATTATACTCTCTTAGTTCTGCCTAGTATTATAATAAGGGTTAATAAAAATAGCTCAGTCTAGTATAAAAAGAGTATAAGTTTATTTTACTAAAAAATAGGCTCATATTATTAATTATTTAATTGCGCTTACTACTCTTACTAGTAAGACTAATTAAAAACTAATAGTAAAAAGTAAATAATTTGTTAAATTATTTAGTCTAATATAAAAATAAAAAATAAATAAAGTATAAAAAAATAATATAATAATATAAGCGCCGAAAGAATCGAAGATAAGAGAAGACTAAAATTAAAAAGGGAGAGTATTCTAATTGGTTAAGTTACTTAGTTTGGGACTAAGGTTATGCGTGTTCGAGTCGCGTCTCTCCCGTAAAAAATAAATCTAAATTAATAAATATTAAATTGTATAATAAAAAAAAAATAAAATCTTTTAAACTTTTATATAAAAATACAAGCGCCGAAGGCAATAAGAAAAATACTAATACAATCATAATTATATAACTCCTTGACTGCTTAATATATAGTTTAGTTCTATTCTATTTTTTTATAAGACTAGGAGTATAATAGGGCAACAGTTAAATTATAAAGGCTATGTCGATAAGTAAGTTATTATTTTATATTCATTGTTCTACTACTACCGCCTACGCCGTAGCCTCTTATTTTCGATTACGAAGGCGTAGTAATCGTAGATAAGTGAAGACGAAGCAATAAACCTAAAAACTAGTAGGTATTTCTTAATTTAAAATTTTTATTAATCCCCTTTTTTTATTATGATCCACAACTAAATCACCTTTTTATAGTTTAATTAAGTATAGTCTTGTATAAAGACATACTAATTAAATATATATTAGCCTATTTATTTATAATTATAAATAAATTATTAGCTCTGCTTAGTATTATAATATAGTACTAAATCACCCTCTAAAAAATTTAAGTATTTATTTTATCTTTTAGGTATTTTTATCATTTTTTTTGAGTTCACTATTTTTGCTTAATTTACTTAATTGTATTTATACTTAGAATTATATATAGTCAAAAATAAAAAATAAAATCTAAATATGAGTTCTCTTAGTTCAATGGTTAGAACTACATTCTTCTAAAGTGTAAATTGCGGTTCGAATCCGTGAGAGAATAAAGAAATATAGTTAATAAAAATATAGCTAAAATTTAATAATCTTAATTAAAAATATATTTATTCTTCTATTTTTCTTTTTCTTACCTACCTTCATCTTCGTCTTCGTCTTCGTCTTCGTCTTCGTAATCGTAGAGTAGAGTAGAGTAACAATATAAGCATTTTGGAGTTTAAAGTAGGAGAGGAAAGAAAGCTTAGAAGAAGCAATCAGTAATAGGTAGTGTTTTAGATAAAAAAATAGACAAAATTATAGTAAACTAGTTTTAATTAACATTTATAAACTATAATTTGAGGCTACAAGAATAAGATATATAATAATATACTGCACTATACTATACTACACTATAAGGGAGTTTTGTTTAATACTACTAAACTTTTTAATAATTTTTATTTCCTTTTTTTTATTTTAGTCATAACATTAGGTATAATACTAAAAAAATAATTATTATAAAATATAAAAGCAATTTAATAATAAATAAGTATATTTATATTAATAAAAAGTGAGTAGTTTACGAATTGAGCTTAATAAATTAAAAGTATTTTTATTTAAAAATATAAAAGAGAGTAAATTATAATAAAAAAATTTTAGTTTATTATTTGTGTATAAATAGTGTTAGTATTATTATATTTATAAAGTATAAGTAATAAATTAAGTCTAGTTTTCACCTTCGCCTTCGTAATCGAAGATAAGAGGAGTACAACAAAATAGTAAAAAAAAGGTAGGATATGTAAAAAAAAGGCACAGCGATGTTATTTCTTAATATATTAACACTTATTGTGGCTAAGGCCATACCGTATTTAAATAGACGTATTACAAACATTGGTTTCACTCGAATTTCTGCTATAGTATTATTCTACTCGGGAGTGTTAAGCTTTAATTCTCTTTATATTCAGTCAATTGGATCGGGTGTAGGTATCTATAGTGGATTTTTTCACATAACACAAATATCTCAATCAATAGAATGCTTTTTATTAGTTCTGGGATCCTTCATTTTAATTGCTTGGCCTTTAAAACCTTTAAATATTAATGCAAATACAAATAATATAGAATCCGAATATATAGAAACATCTCCTAGATCAGAGTCTGGGGCAGAAGCTAAAGATTATTCTTTAATAATCTTATTTAGTACTTTAGGTTCTTGTTTATTAATCTCTAGTTCTGATTTAGTTTCTTTATATTTAAGTATAGAATTACAATCATTTGGATTATATGTTTTATCTACTTTATATAGAGATTCTGAATCTTCAACTTCAGCTGGTTTAAAATATTTTTTATTAGGTGGTTTATCTTCATGTATAATACTATTAGGAGCAGGTTTAATATATGCTTTTAGTGGATTAACAAATTTTGAATCAATATATAGTTTAATATCTGTATCTGAAAATAACTATATCTTACAAGGTATAAGTTTAGGTATTATTTTAATTATTATAGGATTCTTATTTAAAATTGCTGCAGCTCCTTTACATAATTGGGCTCCAGATGTGTATGACGATACTCCTACAATAGTAACAATATGGTTAACTATTATGCCTAAAATTTCAATCTTAATTTTATTATTAGAACTACATACTCAAATTGGATTTATTGGAGGTTTAAATTCATTAATTGTAAGTAATACAGGATATGCTGAATATTTAAATACAATTATAAATTCAATATCTTCGATTTCGACTGAAGGTAATTATTTAAGCTCAATTGTATTACCATTTAACCAAATTGGTGTAGGTTCTTCTATTTATCTATTAAAAAATTTATTACTTATAAGTTCATTATTGTCTTTAATACTAGGAACTGTAGTAGGACTAGCTCAAACTAGAATAAAAAGATTATTAGCATATAGTACTATTTCTCATATAGGTTTTATATTATTAGCTTTAGCTATTAATACAGAACAATCAATAGATTCACTTTTATTCTACATAATTCAGTATTCAATTACTAATTTAAATGTTTTTTTAATAATAATAGCATTAAGCTATGTAATTAATAATTCTTTAAATAACGACCAAGATATAAATTCTTCAACTCAATTTACTGAACAAGGTAATTTTAAATCAGCAAATATTAAAGATATCAGATACATATCTGAATTGAAAAGTCAATTTTTTTCTAATCCTTTACTTAGTTTAAGTTTAGCTATTTGTTTATTCTCTATGGCGGGTATTCCTCCATTAATGGGATTTTTTTCAAAACAATTTGTATTATACTCAGCAGTTCAAAGTGGATACAATTTTATTGCAATAGTAGCAATCATTGTAAGTGTAATAAGTGCTTCATATTATTTAAGAATAATAAAAGTTCTTCACACTGAACCTGAAACAGAATTATCAATTTCTCAAATTAAACCTATCAATAGTAATAAAATATATAAAGATAAAAATGAAGTATTAGAATTAGACCTTTTATCTCAGTTTAAATCAGGTTATTTAACTGAAGTTGTATATAGTAACTTAGAAAATACTATAAATTCTAAAACAAAAAATTCATATGCTAATTGGTACTATGGATATATGGAAAGCGAAAGTAATGGAGTATTAACAAATTTCCATAGTTTTTTAATATCTAGCTTAACCTTATCTATATTATTTTTTATTTTAAAACCTTCTTTAATCTTAAATAGTACGCAACTACTATCTTTATCTTTATTTAATTATTAATGAATAATTTATTTTTTTTTTTTATTTTTGTACCTATATTAGCTTTTATTTTATTAGCTTTAAATGTTTTATTAGCACCTCATAGACCAGATGAATCTAAAGTATCAGCTTACGAATGTGGTTTCAGCCCTGTTTATGGGCAAACTAGATCAACATTTCAAATTCATTTTATGGTAGTAGCTCTATTATTCTTAATTTTTGATTTAGAAATTTTATTACTTTTCCCTGTAGCTGTGACTCTTTACCAAGTTTCTACTTTTGGATTTTCAATTGCTATTATATTCTTTATTGTTTTAACAATAGGATTTATTTTAGAAATTGGTTCAGGAGCTATTGCTTTAACCAATTTAAGTGTTAATCAACCTTTAAAAAAAGAAGGATAGTACAACCCCCTTCCCTTCACGTATTCATGCCCCGCCTACGCCTCGCCTTCGTAATCGAAGATAAGAGGCGAGGCGTAGTAAACGAAAATAAGAGAAATACCTAAAAACATTGCACAAACCTTTATTATTTTATAAAGATGTTAAAACAGAAAGAACTCATTGGCCTATAAATAAATGGATTATAGTTTAGCGAGGAAATAAAATATAAAATGATTATAATTTTATTAGCCTCTCAATAGACATAGACCTATTAAAAAAAGAGAAAATACTAAAAAAATTAAGGAGTAAAAATATAAAAAAGACAACAATAAAAAGTACTATGATTATATAAGTCTAAAAATATAAAAGAGACGTACAAATGTGGGAAAATTAAAATTTTAATAAATAATTAAAGATTAAAACATACAAAAATTTCTACTATTCTAGTATTAAAAAATAAAATAACAGGCTGAGACTAATCATATTTTTTTAGATGACAGTATTTTCTCCATTAGGACAATTTGAAGTAACAGGATTGATTGGATTTAACGCTCCAATCTTTGGATATTTTAATGTAACTTTAACAAATTTAGCTCTATATTCTATATTCATTCTATTGGTTGTAATAGGATTACACTATTATGGTAATAATGATTCAAACTTAATTCCTAGTAAATGGTCAATTTCATTAGAATCATCTTTTGCTAGTTTAAGTTCAATGGTAAGAGAACAAGTAGGAACACACAGTGAAATTTATGTACCTTTTGTTCATTCATTATTCTTCTTTATTTTAGTGGGTAATTTAATTTCAAATGTACCGTATTCATTTGCTGTAACAGCTAGTGGAGTGGTTTCTTTAGGTTTAAGTTTAACTATTTTTATAGGTGTTACTATTTTAGCTTTATCTATCCACGGAGTTAAATTCTTTGCTTTCTTTATTCCAGCTGGAACTCCTTTAGCTTTAGTTCCTTTATTAGTTTTAATTGAATTGGTTTCATATTTAGCTAGAGCTGTTTCTTTAGGAGTGAGACTATTCGCTAATTTGGTTGCCGGACACACTCTTCTTAAAATATTATCAACTTATTTATTTAAATTATTCAGTGGTAGTTTAATTATTGCTGTTATAACTTTAATTCCATTTGCCATTTTCTTGGCTTTAATTGGATTAGAATTAGCAGTTTCTTTAATCCAAGCTTTTGTGTTTACATTACTAGTTTGTTCTTATTTAAGAGATGCTATTGAACTACACTAATTAAATAAATTTTTTTATATAATAAATATTATAAAAAGAAATAATAATTAAATAAATAATTTTAAGAATTATTAATCCCCCAGCTTTAAAGGTCTAAAAAAATAGTTTAATAAATTTTTGTACCACCTATCACGCCTTCGGTTATTTACGATTACTTTCTATTATTTAGGCTAATCTTTATTATTAAAAAAAGAATAAATAAACCCTTTTTTTAATACTATAAAAGTATTAAAAATATTAAAGAATCATAAAATTTTTATAATTATAAATTTTAATATAAAATATATAGTTTATTGTTTAGTAAAAGGCAATTTAAGCTGGTATTCTTATATTCTCTTTAGGCAGCTTATATGCACAGAATCTATTACATATGTTTATAAATATAAATATAAATACAAATATAAAGGAGCCCTGCCGCAGGTTAAACGGTGCTTACACAGAAAGCGAATAAAATATTTACAAATATAATATTAATTATTTATAGCCATCTATCATAGATGTTTGTAATATGCCAGTACGTAATATAAGTTAATTTAAAGAATATATAATTAAGTAAAGCCTAATGATTGGGATTATTTGAGATTAAAATAATTTTCCCTAAGAAATTAAAATTTATTATATTTATCATTAAAGGTTATAATAAATTTGTTTTAAAGAGTTGCACCTTTAGAAACCAGTTATTAAAAAATATACTATTTTTTAGTTTTATTTTTTAATTATGACTATAACATCTATAAGATAAAAGGTTTACTTATATTTTACTTATATTTTATTTATATTTTAATTATACTGAAAAAATTTTTATTATTAATATTTTTTATTAAAAAAAGTAGTTTATTTTATATAGAAGTATAAAAGAGTACTGCGCCTCCATATGCGGCAAGAGGGTTAAGTTTACAGATGGTTCTGTAGTAGACCTGCAAAGTCTATCCAATCAAGGTTCAATTCCTTCTTAACCCTATAAATTTTAAAAGGTAATATATTTTTTTTATATAAAAATAAATAAAAAGTAATTTCTAACTATTTAATATAAAGGGTAAAATTCGAGACTCGAACTCGAAACTATGTCGCCACAAGACAGGATTTTACCATTAAACTAATTTTACCTCTTTTAAAGATAGTTTTCTATTATTAATTTTTAAATTTTTAAAATAAATTAGGTAAAATAAGTATACTTTCCCTTTTCTCGTCTTCACCTCGTCTCCATAATCGAAGATAAGAGGCGCTAGCTTTACGATTAACTTAAATAAATTTACGGGCCCATTTGTATATAAATATATTTATATTTAAAAATTTTATTTCTATCTATATCTTTTTTATTATATATTGTGTAGCAACAACCTCGTTCTATATTTCTATATATCTATACTTATATTTCTATAGACTAATAACTCTGTCTATACTAATATTAGTATACCCTTTTGAATTAAGCGTGGAAATATACTAGTAGTATAGTAAAGAATTAAATAAATTAAAAATAATTAATAAACATAACTGAAGCCTAATAAAGGGATGGTAAATTTAATTAGTTAATTATAAAAAAACTTAATAAAAAAACAATACTATTAGGTTCAGTATAATTTATATTATTAGAACGCTTTACTTATTACCTTGATCTTGTACTTGCACTTGCAAATAACGTCACTATTGTGTTAATAGAAAACAGGACTAATAAAAAAAAAAAGCTAAGAATTGAAAAATATTAAAGTTTAAACTAAATATAAAATCGTCATTTAAATTTAAGCGCCTCGGCGAGAGAAACTAAAAATCAAATAGTTTTAGATTATAAATTAAAGGGGCTATTCTACTAGAGTCTTAGAATTAGCTAAATCTAATAAAGTATTTTCTATTAGTCCAATTGTAGGTACAATTAGAAGGAAGTACGCAAAGTAAAATCCAGTAGCTACTTGACCTATTTCTAAGTAAGGTGTTTCAGGGTGTTGAGATCCAATCCAAGCTAATATAATAAAATCTACAACAAATAACCAGAAACAATATTTCATAGCTGGTCTAAATTGATGACCTCTTATTCTAGATATATCTGTTAAAGGTAATATTAATAAAATAAATAAAGACCCAAACATTGCAATTACTCCTAACAGTTTGTCAGGGATTGATCTTAATATTGCATAGAACGGTAACAAGTACCATTCAGGTACAATAGAAGCAGGTGTAACCATAGGATCAGCAGGAATATAATTATCGCTGTGACCCATTAGATTAGGGTAGAAGAATACCACAACAGATAATACTAAGAAGAAGGCAAAAATTGTTACCAGGTCTTTGAAGATGAAATAAGGATGCATTGCGTATCTATCTCCATTAGAATTTACTCCGTTGGGATTATTTGACCCATGAACATGAAGAGCGATTAAGTGCGCTACTGCTAAAGCAGCTAATACAAACGGTAATAAATAGTGTAAAGAGAAAAATCTATTAAGAGTAGCATTTGATACAGAGAAACCACCCCAAATTAACTCTACAATATCATGTCCAAAAAATGGAATTGCTGATAAAAGGTTAGTAATTACGGTTGCACCCCATAATGACATTTGACCGTAAGGAAGTACATAACCTAGGAAACCTATAGCTATCATAAGTATAAGTATAATTACTCCTATAGACCAAAGTAGGATTCTAGGTGATTTATAAGAACCATAATACATCCCTCTTCCTATATGAGCATATACAAATATAAAAAAGAATGAAGCTACATTAGCATGAGTATATCTAATGATCCAACCGTTATTAACGTCTCTCATGATATGTTCAACGCTATTAAAAGCAAAATCTACGTTAGGACTATAGTGCATAGCTAAAAAAGCTCCGGTAAGTATTTGTATAATTAAACATACAGCAAGAAGTGAACCGAAGTTCCATAAATATGAAATGTTAGCAGGTTGTGGTGAATCTACTATGTAAGAGTTAACTAATCTAAGTAAAACATGTGTTTTTAAAATTCTCATTTTTTTATCTTCATTTTATTTTTGTTGCGCGCTGATACCAATTATATTGATAATTACAACTGATACTTTCACTAGTAATTAAAAAAACTTTATTTAATAGTGAGGCCTTACAAAGTATTTATTTTTCTTTTTATAAATTTCTCGTATCGCCTCTTATCTTCGATTACTAGCGCGTAGTAATCGAAGATAAGAGGCCTGAAGGCGAGGCGTTTAAATTTAATTACTCTTATTTATTGTAATTAATAAGTAAATTTTTATTTAAACTGGAATTTGAAGAAGCAGCCCCACAAATTTGAGGGGAGTAGTTCTTAATATTAAGAATCACTACTTAGATAAAAAATCTATTTCTAATTTAATTGGGAGGGTCTTTTAATCTTAATAAATACTCTATTATTAATAAATTTATTAATACTAGAATACTAATAGAAACCGAGGGTTTAAGGTGAAATTTAATTTTTTTATTAAATATATTTAATAATATATTTTTATACTAAATAGTTTATCTTTAATTTTTTATCTTTAATTTTTCTAGTTTTTTATTGTTTTATAATACTACGTAACTAAGCAAATTATAATTTTAATCTACTGATTACTAGTTAATATTCTCGCCTTCGCCTCTTATCTTCGATTACGAAGGCGAGGCAACAATATATTAGAACTAATAAAAAAAATTTTTTTCCTAAACAATAGGCTAGAGATAAATTAAAATTATTAATACTAATAGTACCCATAAAAATTTTATCACTCTCTCAAAAGCTCAAGAATTAGGTAGTAAAAAAAAATTATAGTTCTCTTTTTATTTCTATTTCTATTTCTATTGCTCTTAAGTAATATAATCACTATTACAATAAATTACACCTAACAATAAGCCCAAGAAGATTTGAACTTCTACAGA
>JASFDF010000273.1:0-19137 GCA_036937115.1 Nidularia sp. FH-822889
AGATCGACAAGGGATTTTGCGGCGAACACATGCAGAAGAGGTAAGATGGGGTGAATGAAACGCCATTCCTTGTGTCCAGCGAGAGAGTAAACGACGGTGGCCCATATCACCGTCGATACCATTGTCTGTAATGCTGTATTTCTTTGTAGAGAGAAACTGCTCCAGGCTCCGTGTAACGCGAAAGGCAGGGCTGATGTGCAGAGAATGGGAATGGCTTGAGTGAGGTAGTAATGCCATGGATTGGTACCATAGAAGAGGGATACCGATGAAAGGTTCGTGAGGAGGAAATTAAGCGGGGTGAATGTAGGCTTCGAGTAGTAGGCTGAGTCGAGGGCAAATACCGTGAGGAGCGTAGCGGCTCTGTGGATTGACAATGAGCAACTACCCGTGAAAGATGTTATAAAGGTAACCTACACTACGACCACCCCGTCTACGATGAGTTCTAAAGCAAGCTTCATATGGGATCGCAATGCCCACAGCAACTTCGCATAGAGGAATACCCATATTACGGCATTTGTTGGGCGGACAAAGCACGCGAGAGCGCTGAAAATGAGCGTTTTCCTGATGTTAGACCTATGGAAGAGTTCAGTATAAGATTTTTGAGTAAACGTTGCTACATACCTTCGGAACATCACATGAGAACTGAGTCTCGAGCTGGCATCCCATGGATAATATGCAAAAGCTATGGTTGTCAGGGAAGTTTCTAATGAGTTGGAGAGCGATCTTGATAGCGCTAAGGCATGGAAGAAGGAGGTCAAGGAGAGAAATAACTACGTGCTATATTCAGCACCAGAAAGTGAAGAGAGATGAAATAGGACACACCGCCGTCGACACGTACGCTCCTCCCAGCACAACTCGGGTCAGCTCACAGAGCCATATGTCCGTAGTAGCAGCAAGAAGGCCATGGAGAACTCTTGGGCACGCTATCTGCATCGTGACATAAGTTAGCTTCACCTTCAGACACAGATAACACCGACGTACCAATAGCCAATCTCCCAGTGCCCCTGCATCGGCCAAACCACTGACTTTCAGCAACCAGTAAATGGGTATGTTGAGTGCAGGATATGCAATGCTCCTGATAGGTCGTGGTGCTAGCCATTCCCAAGTGAGCTGGCCATAGCCGAAGACGGCACGGTAGGCTGGTTCTAGTGACTGGAAGTACTCGTCGGGTTGGAAGACGGTACGTGTGAAGACTGCGACGAGGACACGTATGAAGATGGCAATGAGTGTAGGAGATGGCATGCCCCCAAGAGCATTAAGGATTACAGGACGTTGCGACAGTGCTCCAGCAGCTGTACGGGATCATGAGGAAGAAATGCCAAGACCGTGTGGAAGAAAGAAGACCATACTCCTGTCTCCGGGTAAAGTGCTTAAGCACTGAGTCGTCACTGCTGACTAATGTGCAATGTGCATTTGGCTCTGTTTGATTCAGAGAACCACCGCGTCAAGAGCACCTGCCTCCGCAGTGCACACCTTTCCAAGGTTTATAATGACAGCTTCAGTGCTTCGCCATACGACAAGAACGTAATACTTGGTATTTAATACGGTATTTAATAATAACCCTCGAGAAAATCAAACTAGAATCAAATTAGAACCCCAACGTTCACTGTTGCTTCAAGAAGACTGCCGTGTACGGCGGTACAACGATATAGCTAGCTGATGTCAGTTTCATCGTGGTCTAAGAGAGTGGATGAGCGTCCGAATGCGAGTCTTCATAATTCGAGTACTTACTTGCCACTTGGCAACTCCCGCTGCACCACCGAAGTGACGAAGAAAATAGGTTCCCGTGGATACATTGGAAAGGGAAAGAGACAATGGAGTAGCCGGGTCCTTGTTAACAATAACAAGGGTAAGCTTTCCGCCTTCCGTTCCGGCATATACACCTGTAATATTTGGGTTCAGGCTTGGAAGGTTAACTTGAGCGCTGCTGCTCCCGAAGTGCACTCCATATCTGAGATGAAAAAGTCAATATGTGAAGGGCTAAAAGTCAAGCCAAACACTAACCCTCGGAACAGCCAATAAGCGAGACCGACGGGACCCATCTCATCAGGCGTTGCCCAGTAAGTCGCGGCATCAACCCCATATTTCCCGAAGATCCCAAGTGCATCTACAGTAACAAGTCCGCCAGTTAAGTCAGTATCAGCGGTTGAGCTCCATTCGCTAATTGATAACTTGGTACTGGGGTAGTTCTGAGAAATAAGAGTCTTGAAGCGGGGAATAAGATTAACTGCAGTTGGATTCCATTGATGATTTTGAGGCGACGATCCAACCCAGGATTCGTCAACATAGCTGGGATCCTAAATGGATATAAATTTTCCTTAGTAAGAGATTTTCGAAAACAATCGGCTGCACTTACCCAGAGACTGCGAGTCATCCTAAGACGCAGAGCCTTTGCTGCAGCATCGTTGGCGCTGGTGTCAGGCTGGAAGTAGTAATGGATATCGAGGTAGTCCAAGAGCCTCTTTCCAACTGTTTTATCCGCCTTTTTCATCTGAGCAAGGAACCACGGAAGGAAGTCGGTGTTATTGTGCGCAATCGTATCGTCCCAACCTATCTGACTGGTCCAATCTAGGTCATAATCCGAGTCGTCAGTAAAAGTCGACATGGGAATTAACATAAGACCACTTACAGAACCACCACGAGCAGGTTGACGGTGCAGCAACCAGGACATTTGGAAGTGCCTCCTTTGCGGCTTTGGAAAATTGGATCACTCGAGATAGCTCTTCATCATAGCCGATCGGACTATAGAAATCTTAATTAGCACAGTCCGCATGCTAATGGCAGCAACTCACTTGGGATGCATGTCTTGATGAGTGCTACTCGCAATTTCTATTTCATTATCGATTGTGACCATAGTGGGCTTATTCTTCAGGCCAGAAAGCCATGTTTTAGCAGCGGTCGTGTTCCACGGTACATAGCCATTGCGTTGGTCTGGTACCGGTGTAATATATGATCCATTGGGGAACAGGCCATTTCCAGCGTCACTGTTGTACGGATCGAACTTTTGCTGGTCTGTAATGGAGGGAGAGCATAGAAAATGAGACAAAACGTGGAAAGAAAGAAAAAAAAAAAACTGGCCAGGGTAGAGAGAAGCTGGATAGGAATAAGATGTCGCGTCTTTTGCAACCCAGTCAAGGCTGTGAATTGACGTTAGTATGAAGTCGAGGATCAGGCGATTATGTTGAACTAACGCTGGGATGGTGAGAAGTGAATCCGAACCAGCGCCATCAACCCAACCTATCCAATCATCGGCAGCGCCATTTTCGGCGACGCGGTTTTCAAAGAACCAGTCACTTCCGGCGTTCGTAAACCCACCAAATGGATTGTATGCAGTAACGGCATTGCCTCCCCAACGAGATATAGTGACACCGAGATGTTGGATATAACTAGCGCTTGTGGGAAAGTTTACTCCGTAGATGTGAGGATTGATCGGCGTGCTGACAGCCTGGACAACGCTGCAGAATAGATTGGTGAGTATTGGACAAAGTTCCTGCGAATTATTATTCGCTGACCTTCCATGTTGGACAACTGGCAGTGTGTGGTTAAAGGTTGCACCTCCAGCGCTGATAACAAGAGCTCCTGGAGCCAATGTTGATTTCAAGCTCAAGTAGGTGATTGTTTTAGCAGGCGAGTCAACAGGAATGGATGTAGTATTGCTGGCAATTCCAATTGCCTATAGAATTTATCTGAGTAAGGAGCAATAAATGGAAGGTTGTTTATACGTACCTTACCATTAAGAGTCACCTTAATGGTGGAAAAGTCAACTGCGCCCTTTGTCGTTAGGGCGATGAGGTTGCTTGCGAGAGGCTCTGCACTGAGGAATTCTGGAGCTATGACAATGGCCTGAAATTACAGTAAAGTACTTCAGAGCCAATAAATAGAGAGGAAAAGACTTAAAACTCACGCTGACGAGGACGATGTTGTCGATATGATACTATGGTAATATTAATATCTGTGCAGAATACAAGGCAAATGGTGCTCACAAATGCACCATTGCCTCCTGCCTGGAAAGTAATTCGGTCCCAACTATCAGTACCCTAGATGTTGGTCAATTCAGGAAAATCCACCCCGCAACTACAAAATACACACTAGCTGAGCTCCGCTTCCAGGAAGGTCGCTGAAATTAATAAGAAGAGAAGTAAATCCCATCGGCGTGATAGAGCTGCTTATTACAGAGAGGGGCATCGAGGGAGATTGAGCGTTGCTAGTTGTTGATTGTATGAAGAGCTGTATGTCCGGTTGAGCACCCTAAGGATAATAACATGTATGAGAAAGGCATCTCCAACGCTTCAAAAATGTACCTACAGCTATGTCGAACCGTAAGCCAGCATAGTCAGGGAATGTGCCTTCCAGCTTCACCGAGAGAGCAGCATACGCAGTGGAGTTCACAGAAATGCTGCTAGAGCCTGAGTAGAGGTCCGTCGCGGCAAAGTCGATAGTGCTACTCCAGCTCCAATTCTCCCATCCTTGAGCAAGACTGCCATCCGAGTATATGGTTATGTCGTCTAAAGCTTTAACAGCGCTGAATGTCAGAGCCGCAAACGCAGCAGTCAGGAGCCTGAGCCTCAAAAACATGCTGGCCAAGAAAAACGTTAACAAGTAGACAGTGCCATTTTCCTTGTGTTAAATACTAGAAGTGCGGGCGGAATTCGGCCAAATATTGTCAGTAGGATAATTTACGGGCAATTAAGATGAATACTGACCGCAGGTTCCTGGATCCCGAGGTTTGATGCTCGCTCGTAGTGTCGGTCGGAAATCAGAAGTGCAAGAGCTGCCTCGAGGTCGTGTGGACGGAAGCTCGACGAGAATACACTCACTTACCAATGGAATGCCAAGTGCTACATCGGCCAAACCAATAACTTTCAATAAGGACCAGGAATGGTATATATTGAGTATGAGGTACACAATTCTCCTGATAGATTAGGTGTTATCCATTCCTGAGTAGACAAGGTCTACATGGTACGCTGTTTCGTGATTGGAAGCACTTGTCAAGCCGGAAGACAATAGTATATCGGCCTCAGGTCGGACTGGAAAACGGCACGTGCGAAGACTGCATCGAGGACACATATTACTATCGCAGTAAGGAGGAGATAGATTTACTTAAGAGAATTAAGGATTCTAAGATGTTGCGAAAGCACTCCTGCAGCAGTACACTGTGCATTGGGTGAACAGGATCATGAGGGAGAGCCGCCAAGGCTATTGAAGTTCGTAATTGTCTCCGGGCCGCGGCCCGCTAATTGTAGCTGAGTTTGTCTCTATTTGAATCAGACGGTATTCAAGTTTCCGAAGCGCTCAGCGCTCAGCAACGGCGTAAAGTAAACTTCAGCTGCTTCACACCACTAACCTAACTTTGACTATCTTCCGCATTTCACCGCCGCCTTAAGGTCCAAGTACTGGTGGTGATATAACACTTTTTTATTGAGCGTGTAAATACATTACAACTTTTCCCTAATAATAACCAGGTCCTCTCGAAATAAAACTTCGAATTATAAATCCCGCAGGTTCACTGTTGCTGCAAGAAGATTGCCGTGTACGGCGGTACAACGATGTAGTTGGTATATGTCAGTGTGAATGTGGTCTAGGAAGTGGGTTAGTGTCTGAATCTGAGTGCTCTGGATTACAGGACTTACCTGCCACTTGGCAACGCCTGCTAAGCCACCAAAGTGGCGAAGGAAATATGTTCCTGTCGGCACGTTGGAAATGTCAAGAGACAAAGGAACAGCCGGATCCTTGTTAACGATAACGAGCGTGAGCTTCCCGCCTTCCGTTCCGGCATATACACCCGAAGTATTTGGGTTGGGGGTCGCAAGGTTGACTTGTGCGCTCGAGCTCCCGAAATGCACCCCGTAACTAAATAAAAAGAACAATAAATATCCGAAGGAGTGCAAGTCAATCCAAGAACTAACCCTCGGAACAGCCAATAAGCGAGACCAACAGGACCCATCTCATCGGGCGTTGCCCAGTAGGTTGCACTGTCTACTCCGTATTTCCCGAAGATACCTAGTGCATCCACGGTAACAAGTCCGCCGGTTATATCAGTGTCAGCGGTTGAACTCCATTCGCTTATTGATAATTTGGTGCCGGGGTAGTTCTGAGCGATAAGAGTCTTGAAGCGGGGCACAAGATTGACTGAAGTAGGATTCCACTGATGATTCTGAGGCGACGATCCAACCCAGGACTCGTCAACATAACCAGTATCCTGAACAAATGTTGCCTTTATTTAGTATCAGAATTTCTGAGAAAATCCCGCTGCACTTACCCATAGACTGCGAGTCATTCTGAGACGCAGCGCCTTTGCTGCATCGTCATTTGCGCTTGTATCAGGTTGGAAGTAATAATGGATATCCAGGTAATCCAGGAGTCTCTTGCCGGCAGTTTGCTCTTGTTGTTTCATCTGAGCGAGGAACCATGGAAGGAAGTCGATATTATAATGTGCAGCATTATCAGTGTAGCCAATCTGACTAGTCCAGTCTGTGTTATACTCGTCAATAGAAGTCGATATTGGAAGTAATATATAAATCTCACAATACCACCATGAGCAGGTCGATGGTGCCGCAACTAGCACATCTGGGAGTGCCTCCTTTGCAGCCGTGGCAAATGTGACTACACGAGACAGTTCTTCATCATATCCAATTGGGCTGTAGTATTATGAATTAGCGCGATTCATAAACTGGCGGCGGTAAACTCACTCAGGGTGCATGTCTTGATGAGTGTTGCTCGCAATCTCTATTTCATTATCAATCGTGACCAGTGTGGGTTTGTTCTTCAAGCCAGAGAGCCACTGCTTCGCAGCGGTTGTATTCCATGGCACGTAGCCGTTGCGTTGGTCCGGCGGCGGTGTAACGTATGAACCATTAGGGAACAAGCCATCGCCGGCGTCGCTGTTGTAAGGGTCGAATGCTTCCTGATCTTTAAAAGACGTGCAGAAATAAGAAATTTCGTCACACGGGGGTAAACAGGTAAAATATTTACCTGGGTAGACAGAAGCTGGATATGAGTAAGATGTCGCATCTTTTGCAACCCAATCAAGGCTATCAAATGATGTTAGCAGGGTGTTGATTTCAGGTAATTATGTTGAACTAACGCAGGGATGGTGAGCAGTGTATCAGAACCACCACCACTGACCCAGCCCATCCAATCATCGGCATCACCATCGTCAGAGACACGATTTTCAAAGTACCAGTCATTTCCGGCGTTGGTGAACCCACCGAATGGGTTGTAGGCAGTAACGGCGTTGCCTCCCCAACGAGATATCGTTACACCAAGATGCTGGATGTAGCTCGCACTTGTGGGGAAGTTTACTCCGTAAATGTGAGGATTAATTGGGGTGTTAACGGCCTGAACGATGCTATGTAAAATATTACTGGGTGCTGCTTTACCAAGAGACGCATTTCACCAACCTTGCGTATTGCACCGCTGGTAATGTGAAATTAAATGAGGCAGCTCCAGCAGTGATTACGAGAGTCCCTGGAGCCAATTGCGACTTCAGGCTCAAATGAGTGATTGATTTAGCAGGCGAGTCAACTGGACTAGACGTAGTATTGCTGGCGATCCCGATCGGCTGCAGAATTTAGTTAATTCACCAAGGCTTAAGCAATGAATGGAAATCAGTGCATATATACCTGACCATTAAGAGACACCTTCAGGGTGGAAAAATCAACGGCACCCTGTGTCGTTACTGCAATGAGGTTGCTTGCAAGAGGCTCTGCACTGAGAAACTCCGGAGCAATAACGATAGCCTTCAACGCAATTGGTCATTTCAGACAACATAAAAATACAGCAGGCTCATAACTCACGGCGACAAGGACGATATTGTCAATGTGATACTGCAATAAACTAAATATCAGAGGACGGGATAACTTTTAAAACCACGCTCACAAATGCACCGTTACCTCCTGCTTGGAAAGTAATCCTGTCCCAACTATCAGTGCCCTGAATTTTATTAAGTTAACATAACTAGACAGTCCATAATTACAAAATACACACCAATGTTCCACCGCTGCCAGGCAGGTCGCTGAAGTTAATCAGAAGAGAAGTAAACCCTGTCGGCGTGACAGAGTTGCTTATTACGGAGAGGGGTATCGACGGAGATTGATCATTGTTGGCCGTGGATTGTATGAAGATTTGAATGTCCGGTTGAGCACCCTAAGGGTAACAGTGTGTAAGCAAGGCATCTCCAACGGGTGTAAGAGGTACACACAGCTATGTCGAACCGCAAGCCAGCGTAGTCAGGAAAAGTTCCTTCAAGCTTCACAGAGAGAGCAGCATACGCCGTAGAGTTCACAGATATACTGCTTGTGCCCGTAGAGTAGAGATCAGTCGCCGCAAAGTCGATAGTACTGCTCCAGCTCCAGTTCTCCCATCCTTGAGCAAGGTTGCTATCCGAGTATATGGTCAAGTCGTCTAAAGCGTTGACAGCAGCCGCTAGAGCAGCGAGAGCCACAGCCCTAAGAAGACTGAGTCTTAAAACCATGTCGGCCAAGAAAAGCGCTGACTCGCATAGATAGATTGTGCTATTTTCCTCGTATTAATACTGTTCCAGAAATACAAATTTAGGACCACGGGCGGAATTCGGTCAAATTTTGCCCATAGGATAATTAACGGGTCAACTTAGACAAAAATTAGCTGTAGGTCCTTGGATGGTACTGGATCCAAAGGCTTGCTGCTCGCTCATAACGGTAACCGGAGATCAGAAGCGTAAAACCCATCCTAGAGCCATGCGGACGGACTTGAAGAGGTATAAAACCGGGTGATAGCGACATATTGTATGAATGAATCCCCGAGAAGCGATTGAGGGTAGAAGCGTCGTCTGACTTGGATACCATCGTGAAAAGCGGTCCGGTGTAAGGTTGTTCATCCGAAAATCAACCAGGTTCGGGCGCCGGTCATTACGCGCTGTTGTTTGGCAATCCGGTCCACACCAAATGGCTGTGGCAAAACGGCATCATTCCCCACGGTTCCGCTCAAGCCTCAGATAATCACTTTCAACTTCCAAGTTCATCCTGCTTCCGCTTTGATTTTACTCCTGGATCATTCTTGCAAACAGAGAAAATGCATCTCCTACATGCTCTGGGCTTCTGTGTGCTACTCATATGGTGAACGAAGATCTATGAAAATTACGATTTCCTACCCATGTGGACGCAGCAAGATTGTGACAAAATTGTCACCCGTCATCGCCTTAGCGCAGAGGATTTGCAATCATTGGGACCCGCCGAGTCATTGTATCAAGATTTAAAATACATCCCCAATCCCAATGTGCATTCATCTCACCATGTCTTCGTTTTCTGACCTCGCCGAATATCAGACAAAGAGAGCCGCCTTCATCAACGAAGATCGTTCCTTGCGTCGAGAAAACACGCGAAATGACTTACGCTCGGAGAGGGAGACGGAAGCAGACGTGATTGTGCGGAAGATTCGTGCAGCGGAGAGTACTACGCTGTGGAAGGAGGAACACTCATCTGTTCCTCACCCTTTCCCTGGGATGGAGTTTTTGACTGGTATGCAGCTCCTGTGCTGGTTATCGTCGAACAGATGTTCTCAGCACATTGGCGTATGTAGGAAAGAGCATTATTATGAGATCGAAGCTGTTTAAAATTCTCAGCAAGGTCAGCGACACCTACCAAAGAGATTTTCGTGTACTTAAGGGTCTGTGGCAGATGCCGAAAGGGGCATTACTGCATGCGCATCTGGATGCCACAGTAAACGCAGAATTTCTTCTGCAGAAGGCGCTTCAACAGCCTGCCATTCACGTCCGCGTTCAACAAACGGTGACCGCATCTAACATGACGAGTAACCTGCCTGAGTTCAAAGCTCTTCCCCGGGAACAGTTTTCTAACCTTTCCAGTATAACTAATGCGTCTTACTCGGCGGGCAATTGGATATCGCTCCAAAGTGCCCGTGCCTCATTTGATCGTGCTCTTGGGGGACCAGAAGGATTCGATAAATGGGCCATTGGTGCTATGACAATTAATCCGTCTGAGGCGTACGGAACGCACAATACCATTACCAAAGTGAGTGACAGGCTGTCGACCCCCTACCGATATTGAAGGTTCATTTCAATTTACAGATCTGGCAGAAATTCACTAGCTGCTTCCTCGTTTCAACTGTTCGTCTTATTCTGTTATCTGCTTGCCATAGACTATACTCACATGACTAACGTTCAGGGATTGATTCGATTTGAGCCTATTTTCTCGGAATACATCCGTGAATTCTTCCTGACATCTATTGAAGATGGAATCTCCTATATAGAAGCAAGAATTAATTTCTTATATAAGTGCGACACTATGATATCCGTTTGTTCGGAATACTTACTCTTTTCCAAGACATATGGTCGGACCAGATGGTCAGGAGAATATCCCCCATCGGGATTGGTTGATAATGTTCGATAGGGTACTTAATGAAGTCAAGGCCGAGATGAAAAGGCAAGGTCGGGACGGCGAATTTATTGGTGCCAGAGTGAGTTTGAGGACTATCAGGCATTCTGAAGCTAAATTGTATTCCACAGATTATATACAGCACTATCCGTTTCATCACTCCTGAAGAACTAGAGTGGTATTTGGAAGACTGCATTGCTTTGAAGAAAGAGTTCCCTCATCTTATTGCAGGTTGGTGTATTCTTGCGCAATCTACCGCAAATGTCACACTGACTTCTATGAAGGGTTTGATCTCGTTGGGGACGAGAATGTACTAAAGTCGCTTGTCTATTATGTTGAGCCACTTCTGCGCTTCCGCCAGCGGCAAAAGGAGGAAGGTGTCGACATTCCATTCATTTTCCATGCGGGCGAGACCCTCGGTGACGGTAGCGAGGCTGATTTGAATCTATACGATGCCATTCTACTAGGTACTAAACGTATCGGTCATGGGTTCGTTTCGGTCGCGTTTTGCTGACACGGTCAACTGAGTTGACCGATATTCAGATATTCATTGGTGAAACACCCGAAACTTCTCGACATGTGCAGGGAAAAGGGCATCGCAATTGAGGTCTGCCCTATATCGTTAGTTTTGTCTTTCATCAGTCGGGCATTATTACCGCTAATATAATGAATTGTCTCAAGCAATGAGATACTGGTAACACCTCCTGTGCAGTTCGCGCTTCCGCTTTCTAACGCGTTCATCCTGATAGCGATTGACATCATCGATGCCGATGCACCCTCTGCCAATTCTATTGAACAATGGAGTGCCCGTTGCCCTGTGTTCCGATGATCCAGCGGTGTTCGGTAATATGGGCCTTACGTTTGATTTCTTTCAGGTACGGACAGATGGTTTCGGGCTTCCCACATCATGCGCTGACAGGCGCTTCTCTTGTAAAGGTGCTGGTGTCGAGCGAGGTCACAGGACTCAGCACACTTGCTGGGCTGGCTCGGGACAGCATCGAGGCAAGTACAATGTTCTGGATGCCGTAATGCCTACTGAGTTGTGAACGGGTCCCGCAGTTCAGTACGTTGGAGGGAGAAGAGAAGGCGAGCGCGTTTATGCTCTGGGAGAAGCAGTGGACCAGATTTGTGGAATACATCGCGGTGGAATTTGGCAAGGATCTCTAGGACGTGATATGTACCCATGATAAGCTTTTGGACGTACCTGTAGAGAGTTATTAATATTGTATTTGGAAACGTTCGATGCTGAAACCAGATAGGATGGGTCGAGGAATGTGTACGTGTATTTGGCGGAAGTGGTACATAGGACAGCAACCGAGCAAGTACTGCGAGTACAACTGTAACCATCTCTCGCAGGTCTCTTGGGTGCACCCTGCTGCTCACCCACCTGCTGAGCTCCTCGCCGTGTCCTCCACTGAGCTGCTATCACCCAGCCAGGTATGTAAGCATCGTCGGTACTCCCTCGCCCCTCCTCCTCCTCCCCTCACCTCCATACCACTCCTCCGTTAGACCCATACAACCCACCCACGTCCTCCAAAGCACTCCTTCCCACTTAACGGCCCCGCACCTCCCAATCTGTCTGAGCTTAGAACGTGTATAAACTGAATTGGCCATGCCAGACACTGACTCAAATCGCAAGAGATCTCGCTCCCCGTCCGACAGCGATCAGCAGAAACAGCACAAGCGCGCCAACACTGGAGTATCTGCGTCGGATGAAGCACCTGGCAAAAGTACGGGCACCGGTCCTGACGTTGTCGACGTAACCATGACCGATTCCTCTGCCGCTCCTGCTGTTTCAGACGACACCTCAGGCGCCAAAACGAAGACTGAGTCTGAAGCCAAGCCCAGCGATGCTGCTGGCGATGACAAGAAGGAATCCTCAACCACGTCGGGCGAGCCGTCATCGTCAACCTCAGCTCCCCCGCCCTCTGCAAATATCCATATGCGCTGTCTTATTGTCACACAGGACGCCTCAATTATCATTGGGAAGGGTGGATCTCACGTAAATGAAATTCGTGAGAAGAGTGGTGCTCGCGTCATGGTGTCCGAGAGCATTCCCGGTAACCCAGAACGCATTCTCAACGTCAGCGGTCCTCTGGATGCTGTATCCAAGGTGCGGTCCCTTTTTACTTAGTTTCATAGTGAAGTCACTTAACCTCCCCATTCAGGCGTTTGGCCTTATTGTTCGTAGAATTAATGACGAACCATTTGACGTGCCTTCTGTGCCCGGAAGTCGCGCGGTAACTATCAAGTTTATGATTCCCAACTCGCGCATGGGCTCTGTTATCGGAAAGCAAGGATCGAAGATTAAGGAAATTCAAGATGCGAGCGGGGCTCGCCTGAATGCGAGTGAGGGGATGTTACCTGGATCTACTGAGGTGAGGACCTCGTCATGTATAAGCATTGTATCTTAGACTTATCCCAATCCCCCAGAGAGTCCTCAGTGTAGCTGGTGTTGCCGATGCAATCCATATAGCGACATATTATATCGGCAACATTCTCATTGAAGCGAATGAGCGCATGCCATCCACTTCCCATTCAAGCTACCGCCCGACGAGTAACTCTCGTCGCCCTCCTGCACATGGAGGCGGTGGTGGCGGCGGATCATCTTACGTCCCAGGTGGATACTCACAACCATTCCCCCAACCCGGACCCCCACCGCCTCATAACCCACCACAACAACTCCAGACGCAGCAAATCTATATACCGAATGACCTGGTCGGATGCATTATTGGAAAGGGCGGAAGCAAGATCAACGAGATTAGGCATATGAGCGCAAGTCAGATCAAGATTATGGAACCTGGCGCGGTCGGGGTAGGGATGAACGGTGCGCCTGCACCTACGGGAGGTGAGGGAGAGCGCCTGGTGGTTATCACTGGACAGCCTGCCAACATTCAGATGGCAGTGCAACTGCTGTATCATGTAAGTCGCGTGCCAACTCCTTAACATCCGCTAGTCACTAACGTGCAATGATAGCGATTGGAACAGGAGAAGCAGAAGCAGCTCAGGGCTCAGTCTAATTAAAAACGAGATGCACTTTTGATGCTACTTACCTTTCTGCTCGGACACTCCTTTCGTTTTTTTTTACATAACCATGTTCGGTTACCGGTTGATATTATATATGCACTGGAAGTAACTGGGCGTGCTTCCCGTCTGTTTGTACTCATAGCTCACTATGCACCGTGCTTTTATCTACAGCATTTCTTCCTATGTTGTTCAGTTGTCCTTCACTACAGTTTACCATACATGTTGCTGCTGTAAATAAATAATATATTGTTATTTACCTTATTAATTACGTAATCATCAAAATTTTTGAAATTCTAAACGTGATCTCGCTCTCGTTGTTCCTCCCGCTCGACTACCTTCACAAACTTCTGCTACTTCTCTTTATAACTATGGCCTCAATTCTCAAGGCCCAAAAAGCCAACGCCTCAAAGGCAGATGCTAAAGGGAAAGGGAAGAGAAAGTCGGATGAAATGGAGGTTGACGCGGAGATGGAGATTCAAGCACCCAAGAAAAAAAAGAACAAACAACGAGTGCTCTTGCTCTCTTCGAGAGGTATTACCCATCGTATGAGGCACTTTATGAACGACTTGGAAGCTTTACTTCCTCATGTTAAAAAAGGTGCGTAAATTATATGCCATTCTAGGGTCAATTCCAAGCAGGTGCTAACGCTGGAATATACCAAGATTCGAAGCTAGACTCCAAGTCCCAGCTTCAACTCCTCCCGGAATTGGCAGACCTAAATAATTGCAATAATACCCTTTATTTTGAGGCTCGTCGTCATGAAGATTTATACCTCTGGGCAGCAAAAACTCCGAACGGCCCGAGTATCAAGATGCATGTGCAGAACGTGCATACAATGGACGAGCTGAAGATGACTGGGAACTGCTTGAAGGGAAGCCGGGGTCTGCTGAGCTTTGATAAGGCCTTTAACGACACCGAGTGGGGCAAGCTGACGAAGGAGGTGTTCACGCATGTGAGTATTATTAGCGAACAATGTAAAGGAGATACTAACGCACGTATGAAGATATTTGGCGTGCCTCCTGCAGCAAGGAGAGCAAAGCCGTTCATCGATCATATCCTTACCTTCTCCATTGTCGATTCAAAAATCTGGTTCAGGAACTTCCAGGTATGTCTGATGATAATCTATAGGAAACGACTCACCCTTATATGATCTGTATCGTGCAGATTATCGAAAAGGACCCACTTCAGCCTAATGGTTCTCCACAAACTATGCTCGTGGAAATCGGACCGCGTTTCGTGCTTACCCCTATCCGTATTTTTGAGGGCGCATTTGGTGGTGCCACTGTCTTCTCGAACCCTGGTGAGCCGTGGACCATTGTCCTCTCGAAGCTTTTGGATATTGATAAATTACATTCTAAGAATTCGTATCGCCAGCTGCGGTGCGCTCGGCTATTCGGAGAGAAAAGGGTGGCAAATATAACAACAGGAAAGATGCTGAGGAAGAGAACACACGGAGAAAGGAGATGCGGAAACGTGGAGAGGACGAGCTGGCCGTATCGAAGGTTTTCTCATGAGCATATTTTGCCTGCTTTGTGACTAAGTTTTATAGAGCGTGGGTTCTATATCCTCGAGTCATCGAATCGTTGGTGTCATGATTGGAATCAAAACCGCATGGGTGTCGCATTAACTGCGGTGTACGCGTTTGTTGCGAGCATCCTCATGTCCGGACGCTAGTCCCATAAGAAATAAATGCATTCGACGCATCAAAGGACCTTTTCCAGACGTGTGATTCGGTGGAAATTATTTAGACGACGTCAAAGATCGCATAGCGTCAAAGTTGGTCAAAGAATTATAATAAAATAGAACAATGGTTCTTAGATGCCACCTAGACCATTTTATGATCCTAGAATCAGCCTGACAAGCTATCAGCTGGTGTAGATGTATAAGATCGTACTTTTTAGGAAAAGCTGCGCGTCGCCATCTCCTTGCCATTGTCTTTGAGAGGGACCTACCGCTTAGTCAGCACCCAAAGATCAAGGTTTGACACACTGCAACAAAAGGAAACCCAAACCAAGCGTCTCGTTTACCTCTTACCACCATGAGATCCCGGATATACACGGCCCATTCGCACAACCTGGCTCATACTACACGGAGACAAATGCGTCGATATCTCTGGTTCGCCTGTATCAGCTAGTTGTGCTTTTGTTCTCCCTTTAGATCTAGCCTCACCCGCAATGGCCCTGCTAGCTCTAATATAAGATCGACAACGCTGTACCGTTGGAGACAGTATTTCTCGAGCCCCCTCCTGTGCTATTGTCCTCGTCCTGTCTCTTGTTCTTCGCCTTCATCTGTTCAGCGAACATGTCGGTCTCACTAAGTATCCATCCTTTATCTGAACATTTGGATATGTACGGGCAGCCAGACTCTAAGTAAGCGCCCCGATAGTATTGTGTATGGCCTTCGAATCAAAAGCTTACCTTGACACCCTACGTTTAGTTCTGGATATTCCCTAGCGGGTCACGTATCGGTATCCTTGATGTCTCCTTATTCTCTCTTTGAGAGACGCCGGACCGCTCGCTTCCTCTTACAGTCGCTTTCCCTCACATTCGAGGGTCAAACTGAGGTTTGCACGTCTGATCTTGGCTATTCTGCCGTGCGTCTTTGCTCTATTACCCGGGAACTGGTATCTGCCGGACCAGTAGAAATGAGCAACGAAGATCATGAAGATTCTGATGAGCCATGTACGTTTATTTCTGTAATAATTTTAAAGAAGCGCCTAACATGACGATCATTGCAGGTGTTTGGAATATTGTTTTCGACCTTCCTATCCCTGGATGGCTGCCAGAAACCATGAAAGTTGGCTTCGAAGAAGTTTTGATACGCTATACCTTATACGCAACAGCGAAGTTCACCTCTATAGACGAGGACTATGGTAGCTCATGGGGCTTCGCTTCTTTATGCTCTCCCTTTCGCTCGCGGGTTAAAACTATACTATCGAGTCAGCGGATCCCTTTGAGACGTTTTGCATCTGCCCCGGCCGTTGAAATGCCGCCTCCTCCAAGTCTCAATTTCCTTGTCAACTCTCATGCTTCAACTTCAGAACCCTCCAGCACTAGTATTCCCGCAGATATACTCTCGAAAATCCGGGTCCTTGCTTCAGTTCCAGAATATATTAACATGGATGATGACTCCTTGCCGCTAACAATACGCATGCGGACAGCAGGCATGGATGAGGCAGACTACAAGCGTATACAAGTAACAGAGATTAGTGTTGACATCATTCAGAAAGAGAAGTGCAGGTTCGTGATAGAAAACTATTTCTTAAACTCATGACTGAAATAAAACAATCTAGGCAGCGACCTTCATCCGGTTATCTAAATCGCTACCCTGTGCCTCCTTCTCAAATGCAGCCACCGAATATGCGTCTCCGGGAACCCCATCCAATGAGCACTGCTTACGACGTCGGTCTGTACGTCTCCGCAGACCCGTCGGACTTCGGATCCCGAGTCTTTTCTCTCCTACCTTCGGAAGACGCAGGCATCTACACGCTCCCAGAGAACAACTATGTATTCGAGGATGGTAAACTCGATGAAACTATTCCAACATGGTATACTATGGAAACAACCGTGCCGTTTGTGAAACGTAGCTCTGTCGCTGGTAACTCTATTTCAGAACGCACGGCCCCTAAATTACGCGCAACCGCGTCTACTCCTCTTTACACGGTGTATCATGACGTCTCAGTCGCATTGACGTGCTCATATGACATGCCAGACAATAGCCTGAAACTGAAGGAGCGGCTGACTTTCTATGTCCCCGTTGTTTTTGCGAAAGTTGCACCTGCGCTACCTCCTCCCACTAGAAGAGCCTCACCGCTTTTCTGCGAACTGCTGGAAACTCCACCAGGATCTCCGCCTTCTCTTCCCGTGGTCCTACCTTACGCTCAGAATCTCCCTTCATATTCCCAGCTTTACCATTCCAACGGTGATAGGAAGATCGATTATTCTGTTCCTCTCCCTGTCTACAGTCCCCGCGCATCTTCTCCCGACATTTCAGAATCTGGAGTTGATCCCGTCCCTTTCTACGGGCATCTCTCAGGATCCGAGAAACTCGATTCGTATATTCTCATCTCACCCAGTTCCGATATTCGACCATGAACGCATTGATCAACCTCATAGGATTTTCCTTTATTCGTTAATTCTGCACATTCCGGGCCTGGGCCCTTCCTTTCATTACTTGTTCCCCACGCTCATTCATATTATTAGATCTGCTTGTACATTCATTGATTTATTTCCATCACAATTGTAGTACTATGATTTGGGTATAGATACCTATGTACACTACCTAATTTGTAGAACTATCTCGGATTTTCAAATAACTCGTGAACGGATTCCAAAAATAAATTGAATCTGTGCTTACTCTTGCTTGTAACATACTCCCATATCAAACATGTAAATATAATAACAATTTGCATTTCAGAATAGACCGAGAATGAGCTTAAATTCTCTTTCTGGGCTGCGTTAGTCTTGTTTCAGGCATTTGTTTTCTTAATTGAAACACCAGGCGCCCGTCACAAAGTAATTATCGTTTCAGGAAATAACAAATAAAGTGCCCAAAGTGGAACAAACAACGCGCCTCGCGATTCACGTGCCATCGCGTTGGTTCGTGTCACAGCGCCTGTTACTCTTGGACAGTCAAGTTAGGGAGGTCATGTCCGACTCCGATGATTTTGGTGTGTCTCTTTCGATCTCTTGCAGGATGGGCATTTAATACCGTGTCTTATATCTACAGGTGGCTTAGCGCCTACGACTCCGGCTGCTCCAGTGAAAGCAAAAGCTCCCGCCCGGAGAACGGGTAAACCAGCCAGCACTCAAGCTCAAGCCGGCCCCTCATCGCGTCCTGCTCGGGGAGGTCGAAAGAAAGTCACGGTCAAAAACTCTGACTCTGACATTCAGGAGATTAACGTCGATGATAAGAGCGCTTTTCTCGATGATATCAGCGGCGACAGTGATGTTGTACAAAATATACCACCACCAACTCGGAAACCAGCCAGTTCACGTACGGAATCATCTATGGGGGGCGGAAAGGCAGCGGCGAAGGGCAAAGGCAAAGGAAAGGCTAAACCTGCGATATCCAAGACCAGCAGAGAACCCGCAAGCACCGTAGAACCTATGGATGTTGACGAAGCACAGGTTGTGGACGACACGGACATGGAAGATGTGGCAGAAGACCTTGCTGCGGCAATTAATGCTGCAGCCAAAGGACGGGGGACAACACGGTCACATTCTAGGACGAATGACGCGAATGCACGGACTCTAGAGCAACTGCGGCGGGTGCGCAACATGTATTCTTTACGTTATAATGCGAGTGACAGTCTACCCCCTTTGTTAGGCAGAAGAACAAATAGAGAAACTTTCCGTCCAACTGGAGGAAGCACTTCAAATTCGAGAAAGTGAAGCAGAGGCGCTTCGTCAGCAACAGGAAACCCAATATCAGGAGCAGATCAGAGGTTCGTTTACATCTCCTGTCTCTCACATTTCAGCTTCTCTTAAGGAGACATCCCCCATAGCTCAAGAGTCCCTCATCAAGGATCTTACAGCTCAACTAGCACGCGCACAGCCTTTAGTGCGCCCGGGCAAGACATCAGTGCTTCACTTGATGACACGTGAAGCTGCAGACGGGGAGATGGAGGAATTGATGAAAGAGAAGGAGAGGTGGAAAACATCAATGAAGGAGGCCGACAAGCGATTAGCGGAAAGCAAGAAACGAATTGCTGAATTGGAGCAGATAGGTCTGTCTT
>JASFDF010000273.1:19236-29342 GCA_036937115.1 Nidularia sp. FH-822889
AGCGAAGTCTCATCGTCAGAACGAACAGCATTCTGGACAGCGAGTTTCGCGAATCCGCCATCGAACCCACCCAATGTCGCCCCCGCTTGCGCGAGGATAGCTACGATCTCCTCATGGCCTTGACGAGCCGCCTGCGATATACGATGAGCCCTACGGAAAAGGTATGAAACAGGAAACATCACGCACATAATAGAGCGCTGTATGACCCAAGTTATCTCTAAGATGTACAAGAGCACCCGAACGAAGGAGAAGATCCACAGAACTGATGTTCCCATTCAGAGCAGCCACGTGCAGGGGTGACCTGCCCGATCCTGGCTCTACACAGTTTACGATACCGCCGGCAATACTCCCGTATTTTGGTATTTCACTGGAGGGTGTAGGGAGAGTAATATCATCCGGAACATCCGTTGACTTAAGACAAAAGTTCAAGCTTTCACGGTCGTCCCTCGCTGCTGCGAGATGCACAAGAAAAGGGAACAGCACTGCTTCCGTACTCGCCGCTTCAGCTTGGGTCCATGACCAGGGTGCCGCCGCGTCCTGCGTCCCTTCGTCCGCTGACTCAGGGGTGATAGTGATACTGGGCGCCTTCGAGCTCGAGGTCGGATTGGAAAGCCGAATGAACTGAGATAAAACGTGCTGGATGTTATCCAGGCTATGGTCGATAGTCGGCTGGCTGGGGGCCGCGGAGCTCGCTGCACGCGTCAATTCACCGCGGAGCGGAATCCCCATCATATCTCGAACCTGTTTGACAGAAAGCTCGGGTTTCGAGAGGAGGTAGCTGAGTTTGGTGAGCGCGCACTAGGAATTCAGTGTCAGGACGCATCGCTTCGCGCGTGATGGGGGGAAAATGTAACACGGACCTCAGGTGTCATATCGCTCCCCGGCACGACTCCAACCTGGAGCAGAGTCCTTCCCGTCTCGTATGCATCAGATACTGAGCCCTTTGCGCATTGCGATATAGCCACGACAATAACATCTCGGTCGCATGCTTCTTTTAATGCCTCCATGATATCGCTACGTTGTGGGGCGTTTCCGGCTCCGAAGGTCTCGAGGACGACACCGCGAATGGGCGCGAGGCAGAAAGCACGGATAGTTGCTCCAGAAATACCTGGAAAGAGACGTAAAGTGGCTTTTAGGTTGATGAGCAGCTAGACATAGCTGGCGAGAATCAATCCTTACCGACGTGAGGATTCATTTCTAGGAAAACGATGAGTATCCATTCGGGAAAGAAAAAATAACGATATGTACATACTAGTGTGTGCTCTGAAACGACGCATGCTTGTTTGCCGAATGACATCATTCCAGTTTACGGTAATGTCAATACCAACTGAGAAGATGGTCAGTTAAGAAGCTGACGGCTAAACATGGAACTGACCGTTCACAAGAGGTGGAAAATTAGGACTATCAAATGCGCTTAGATCGTAAGAAGACATTTTCGAAACCCTATTTCCACGATATAGGGTATGATTGAAGTAAAGACAGCACTCTGGATCAGATTTTCAGATTTCTAAGCACTAGCCGACGGAAGACGCTTCATCCCGACATACCTGGAATGATGTAGTGTCCCGCAATCGTCAAAGCGCCCATAAGGTTCTCTACAGCATCATTTCGTAGCTGAGAAAGTGGGATCTGAGCACCAGTTATGATCTAGAAACACACAAATGTCAAAATAGTGAAAGAAACTGTCACAAGGGGCATTCCTTACCACAGTCTTCCCAAGATCTTCCAGCAGAAAGCTAAGAGCACTTGAGGTATAGGACATGGTGTCGGTGCCATGCAGTACTACAAAGGCATCAAAGGTATAGTTGAGTTCGATTTCCGTCGCGATACGGATCCAATCTATTTAAAAAATGAAAAACAATGGTAAGATGTAGTTAATGGACGGCCCAAATTTCTAACCGTCAATTTCAATGTTGCTACTATCCAAGAGGGGGTTCCACTAATGCCTTGGCCCGTGAGGCTATCATAATACGACAGAAGAATATAGCTCACTTCCAGAATGGCATAGCGTATTGATTTGCTGCCTGTGCCGCCTGGAACAGCACTGGGAGGAGTGACTAGACTGGGAAGATGAGCCTGGTATACATTTTCGGACACTTGAGTGCATCTCGGTTGATTCCTTTGAACAGGTTGAAGATTGGGCGGCAGCAAAGACGGTGGATGCCCTATTGGTCGTGATGATCGCACCAGTAACGTTGGATGAGATGGAGATGGTGCTGTGCCAGCACTGTTTAGCTGGGGACTTGATCTTCCGCTGTTATTGCCGCTACTCCATTCTCTAAATCCCTGCACGGTACTGGCGTTGGAGAAGAGCGAGTCCTGGAGCGGATCATGGAAGCGCGTTTGGCTTCTGAGTGTTTCTGTCAAGAAGTATGGCTCCGGAACGTAACCTTGCTTCCCAACAAGCATCCCGATAGTACCGCCTGTTTACGAAAGACCGATGCTAAGCACAAAACCGGCGTTGAAAAGAAATGGCGGCTTACCTGTGTAGATGACGAGCACTCTGGACTCATCGCCCAGTTGTGAGTGGATCATCTCTTGACGCGATATGAGCAATGCTATGGAGGTGAAATGGAAATAAATGCAATGCAGTAGGTAGCGACACTCAGCCCCGAGGTCGTTAGACGGTTATTCGTGGACTCGAGTTAAAATGCAAGTTAACCTCAAGTTAACCGGGCTAACCGCGGACCTGGGCAGTCAAAGATCAATCATCAATTTCATCATAGCCGATCTACACGCCACGTGCTGCAGTTCGCGTATCAGATCGAGATAATTTACAAAAGGCGACATTCCACCACTGAGTCATTGCACTCCTGCGTATTCCCCATACTATTCCCCATAACTCTCTCCTTACTACTGCCCTATGGAGGCTCTTAGAAAAGTATTCCAGGCAAAGAAAGCCGAGGTCAATGCATGTCTACCTATCATCTTCTAGCTCTGCTGACGTTCAACATTTATTGCAGGGCGCACCCGCTCTCGTAACTTTCGTCACCGCTGGTTATCCAGGCAAAGGTGACACCGTCCCCATCATGTTAGCCATGGAAGCTGGTGGTTCAGATATCATCGAGCTCGGCGTGCCCTTCTCCGATCCCATGGCAGACGGCCCTGTTATTCAAGAGACGAATACTGTATGTCTTTGGGACATTTCGGTGATACCGACATGCTAATATCTTGACTAGGTTGCTCTCCAAAATGACATTGACTATATTACAGTCCTCGGACAACTGCGTGAGGCCCGTAAGCAAGGTCTGAAGACGCCGGTTCTCCTCATGGGTGAGAAACAACCGTATTGTGGCGAGGAAAGCCTGCCTAATTCCGTTTGTCAGGTTATTACAACCCGCTCCTTGCATATGGAGAGGACAGGGCCATTCAAGACGCTGCTGAGGCCGGTGCGAATGGCTTCATTATGGTTGATCTTCCTCCTGAGGAGGCCGTCACTTTCCGCGAGAAGTGCACGAAATCCAAGTACGTGACCATACATTGCATATTCACTGTAACTTCATCCTGACCCGACATTAGACTCTCCTATGTCCCTCTTATTGCACCATCGACGACACTTCACCGAATCAAGTTCCTGACCTCCATTGCTGATTCATTCATCTACGTAGTGTCAAAGGTAACCGATTATTTCGATACTGAAAGATGAGTTAAAGTTCATTCTTTCAGATGGGCACCACAGGATCTTCAGAAAAGGGTGCCATGAACACCGCTCTTCCTGATATCATTGCTCGCATACGCGATTACACTGATGTTCCGCTCGCCGTAGGCTTCGGTGTTGCAACCCGCGACCACTTCAACACCGTTGCGGACGCTGGCGCAGACGGTGTCGTCATTGGTAGCAGACTGGTCTCCGTTATCAAGAACGCACCCAAAGGTGAAGTTGCAAAGAGTGTCCAAGCATACTGCAGCGAGATCAGCGGCAAGGGCCAACCACAACGCGTCCGCTCTCCCCCTGCTCCCCGGTTATCAACGCCTACACTCAATGACAGTAAAAATGGGCCTCCTACCATTAATACCGCATCGGATCCTGTTGTTCTGCCCGCAAGATTCGGCCAGTTCGGCGGTCAGTACGTGCCTGAAGCGCTTGTCGACTCCCTTGCAGAGCTGGAGGAGGCCCATAAGTCCGCTATGGAGGACCCAGAGTTCTGGAAAGAGTTCAAGAGCTACTACGGCTATATGAACCGACCTTCGCAATTCTACTTCGCAGAAAACTTGACAAAGGATGCTGGAGGTGCCAAGATCTGGTTGAAGCGCGAGGACCTGTAAGCCTTATATTGTACCATAGACTCTGCAGTGGATTGACCCAATTATTAGGAACCACACTGGATCACATAAGATCAATAATGCCATGGGGCAGGTAATTATTTTGTTCGCTTTCGTTTGAGCAAAAGCTCACTGGAAAACAGATTCTTCTCGCCCGCAGAATTGGAAAGACGCGCATCATCGCAGAAACTGGTGCCGGTCAGCACGGTGTTGCAACCGCCACCGTCTGTGCGAAGTTCGGTATGGAGTGCATTGTCTACATGGGTGCAGAGGACGTGCGGCGACAAGCATTGAATGTCTTCCGTATCGAGATGCTTGGTGGAAAGGTACACGCTTCCAACGTCGTATGTACGTAATGCACTAACCTGACATCTGCTAGGTCGTTCCAGTCCACTCAGGCTCCTGCACGCTCAAGGACGCAGTAAACGAAGCTATGCGTGACTGGGTAACCAACCTCTCCAACACGCACTACATCGTCGGCTCTGCCATCGGCCCCCATCCCTTCCCGACAATAGTGCGTGACTTCCAGAAGGTCATTGGAGAGGAGATCAAGGCCCAGATGCAGCAAGTCGCCGGAAAGCTCCCGGACGTAGTTGTTGCGTGCGTTGGCGGCGGCAGCAACGCCATTGGTACATTCTATGACTTCATCCCCGATAAGAGCGTCCGTCTGGTCGGCGTGGAAGCTGGAGGCGAGGGTGTGGACGGCGACAGACACAGCGCGACCCTGTCCATGGGTCAACCGGGTGTGCTGCATGGTGTACGGACGTACATCCTTCAAGACAAGGCGGGCCAGATCATCGAGACTCACTCCATCAGTGCCGGGTTGGACTACCCTGGTGTGGGACCTGAGCACGCGTGGCTGAAGGACTCGGGAAGGGCGGAGTATGTTGTCGCAACCGACGAGGACGCACTCCGCGGCTTCAGGATGCTGACGCAGCGCGAGGGCATTATTCCCGGTAAACTGTTCTCTTTATTCTTTGTGACCTTGTAGCTGACGCCGCATGTAGCGCTCGAGTCGTCGCATGCTATCTGGGAAGCTGTGCGTCTTGCGAAGACCCTTCCCAAGGACAAGGACCTCGTTGTGGTGAGTATTCTGAATTCAAGTGTCTGTATCTCAAGAGATGTTTGCTGACTCGTGGCGTCCCTTACCAGTGCTTGTCTGGACGAGGCGACAAGGATGTCGAGCAAATTTCTCAGCTGCTCCCCAAGTGGGCTGATATTCTCGACTGGCACGTATCTGCAAACGCCATCCCCGGCGCAGGTGCATAAGGGATGGTGCGAAATAGATATAACACTGGAATCTGTAAAATCATGATAGAGGATAATTGCAACGTATTTTTGTATTTACATATTCGAATACATACCATCTATAGTATTTGCTCTATATAAGTTGTGGACTTGAAGCTGAAGCTTGAAGCGCTCGCATGAGTTGCCGAATCACGAATCCCGATGAGATTTTGCTAACGCGTCGCGTAAGGGTGCAGTTCCTAATCGGGAAGCTAATCTATTATGATCGAGTGCGTCAAATTATGACTCGGACTCAACTGACTCCTCCTACACCCGTGGATTCTGCTATAACTCGAAGTCTTTCTATTCGTGGAACGTATCCATTTCGAAAAGTACATTCAATTTTTTCATGGCGCCCGATCACCGTGGAAGCGCGTCCAGCCAACGAGCGGTGGACGTTCTGGCGTCAAAACTACGGCGGAGGTTAGTGTGATACTAAATCCTATGATGTCGTCGACTGAACGCAAGGATATAGACAGGTCGTTGGTTCTCGGACAGCTGCTCTTGAAACTGTACTTGTTCTGCGTCAGGTCGTCTCAAAGGCGCGATTTTCAAATCTTGAACAACTGGTAGGGATAATTCGGAGCGCGGGACGGAGGCTTGTAGAGGCTCAGCCGAAAGGTGTGGCGACTCTGGAAACAACTCAATGTGCATTCAGTTGACCATCGGATAATGGTAGAACACTCCGTTGGAAATACCGTAAGAAAGGTACTACATCACATACGCGAGGAATACCATACAGCAACAAGAGGCACATCTGCCGTTCCCCCGAAAGCTTCATTCTCCATCGCCAAGTTTGTGTCTCAAGGACAGCCACGCAAGCAAGTTACTGCCACACAAAGAACAGAAGCCAAGGGGACGATTAAAGAATACGATGCGAACGATCCCGATGCTTTCGCGAAGAGTCTGAAGCCCGTTCTCATGGAGGCGATTCAAGATGTCCTCGATGAGCTAGAAACGGTTTACGATAACGTATCAAAAAATGCTCGAGATCACATACATTCTGAGTAAGTTTAATCTGTCTATTTAGGTAATATAATCAGATTTTTATTTTTGACAGCGAAATCATCTTAACACTCGGTATGTCGAAGACAGTAGAAGCATTCTTGAAAACAGCAGCACATCACCGAAATTACACAGTCCTCGTCGCTCAAACAGCTCCGTCGTATGTCTTACCGATCGTCGCTCAGATCACAATCCCACTAAATATTTCTCCCCAGATACGACGGCCAGGAGATGGCAAAATCCTTATCGTCAGCAGGCATTTCGACGTTCCTCGTTCCAGATTCATCAATATACGCCCTTATGTCTCGCGTCAACAAGGTCATTCTTGGTGCACATGCTATCCTTGCCAACGGTGGGATGTTCGCGATCTCTGGCTCGCTAATAGCAGCCACTGCTGCACGTACACACAGTACACCCGTGGTAGTCTGTGCAGGACAATTTAAGATGACGCCGCTTTGGAATCTATATCATGAGTATGGTGCTCTGGATTTTGGAAATCCAAATGACGTTTTGGGATTCGAGGAGGGAGATTTAGTGGATAAGGTCGATGTCGTCAATCCATATTACGATTATGTTCGGCCAGAGCTAATTGACGCATTTATCACCAACGAGTACGGTATCTTTGTTGCTTGTTTTGTTCAAAGGCTGATGGAAATATATTTAGTGGTGATCACCCTCCCTCATCAATATATCGGCAAGTCTTGCTCTCATTTCGTGGAAATGTACAACCTAACTGTTTTGGTAGGTTACTCAAGGAAACATACGACGACGAAGACAGTGAACTGTGAATTGTGAATTAATATTGTATATATTGTATCCAGATGCAAGCCGCTAGCCTGCGGTCTAGTTAGTGTGTAATTTATTCTACATCGCATGCAGATTTATACGGGCAGGTTAACTCTTGGAGCTTAAGATGTCAAAGAAGGCCTCTTGAGGAAGGTCCACAGTTCCCATTTTCTTCATCTTTCGTTTTCCTTCCTTCTGATTTTCCAGATGCTTCATCTTACGTTCATAATGACCTTCACACACACATTTGAGTTGAAATACTTCCGATAAGGAGCCGTTTGAGACTCACCTCCATATAGGCCAGCAGTCACATCAGCACGAAGGGCACTCAATGTTTCTCGGGCGATAATTTTCTTGCCAACCGCAGCTTGAATGGGGACCTCGAATAGTTGCCTGGGAATGACTTTGTCTATATATATGGGTGTACACGATGAGTCCTTCTATCCCAGGCACTCAAAGCTGTACGTACGAAGTTTCTTCACCCAGCGCCGTCCGACAGCTTCTTGCTGTGACTGATGGACAATCAGCGCAAGAGCATCCACAGGCTTCGCATTCAAGAGGAAGGACATCTTGGCAGATTGTATGTAATTATAGGTATTTTGGATCCAAAAGTAAATTTACCTTGGCAAGCTGACTTGGCCTATATCCGGCATCTTCATAGCTGTGAAAGCATCCCATAAGAATGATAACCACAGAATATAATATCAAACTCACTCAAAACTGGCGAAACCAGAACTGCGACTCTTGAGCTGATTGAAGAAGTCCGTGACAATCTCGCTCAATGGGATGATGGCGGTCAGAATGATACGGGATGATGAAGCAGTCCCAGAATCAAGGTATCGGTGGTCCAAGTCTTCGGCTCGATGGGAATAGCACAAGTCCATCATGTCCCCAAAGTACTCTGTCAGGAGTATCAATTTCCGCAAAAAATAAAACAGGAGTTCTTTCACCTTCTGGAACGATGATAGACGCTTTAACCACAGGTTCGTGAATCTCCTTCACCCTGGCTTGGGGGTCATTCACTTCGGGGAATTCCGTAGGATTGCTGACGAGGGCCTCTCGGTCATGGTATATGACTACGTTATTTGTTAGCTAGACTTACAGCACTAACGCTCGATGTTTCCATACCTTTATACGGCACAGTTGGAGCAGTGATGATAATATTAGCGTCGTACTCGTCTTCAAGTCGTTGGCGGAAGACATCCATATGCAATGTACCGAGAAAGCCTAATCGGCACCCTTGGCCTAATGCGGTTGATGATTCTTTCTGAACAGTGACACTTCTATCGGTGAGTGTGAGCTGAAGATTATTCATGAGAACCATAGACCCGATAAAGCTCTGAAGCCTACAAACTCTGTTGATTGATTCCTCTAGCTTGGGGTAGTCACCATTTTCAACTGGGAATATGCCGGCAAAAACCTACCATTACCGGTAAACAGAGTGTGCTAATAAACGAATACATTACGAACCATGGCCTTCGCTTGTCGAAATCCTGGCATGCGCTCAACAGGTTCACCCATGCGATAAAATGTGTCGCCAATATGAGCTGTTGTTTTGCGGAATTGAGTGGGGTGAACTTTGAAGAACCATCGGACTAGCACAGGTACATACCTTCACCTGATTGTTTCATGTTACATGCGATATATCCAACCTGGCCTGGATGAAGGCTTTGCGTTGCGACTTCCTCTGGATGCATGATTCCTATCTCAGTGATATCATACTTTTTGCCAGTATGACATGACACGATTTTGTCGCCTTAGAAAATATGTACTGTAAGGAAGAATGCAATGAGGAGGAGCAGGACAATCACCTTTCTTGAGAACACCTTGCTGAATACTAAGAAGGGATATAACACCACGGAATCTATCATACCTATACAAATCAAAATGTTAGTAGTAGACTTTAACAAAAAGTGAAATTCTTACATAGAGTCGAAGAGGAAGGCTTTAAGCGGTGCCTTCGCTTCGCCTTTTGGAGGAGGTATACGCTCTATGATTGCTTTCAGGACTCCTTCCACTCCTTTGCCTGTTTTAGCGGATATATGCAGGATTTCAGAAGGGTCAATCCCAAAAGTCGATTCGATTTGAGCTGCTATCCGTTCCGGTTGTGCGGCGGGGAGATCAATCTATTTATTGGATTGTCAATACCGAGTCTGAAAGATCACATACGACAGTATAACCTACTTTGTTAAGAACGGGTATAATTTTGAGCCCTCTTTCCATTGCAGCGTGGAACACCGAAAGCGACTGAGCTTGGACGCCTTGGCTGGCATCGACCTACTAGACAATAAACAAAGCTGACGGTCAAACAGTATCGAATACTAACCAGTAAGAGGGCTCCTTCGCAGGCAGCCAGCGAACGTGAAACTTCCCAAGCAAAATCAACATGTCCCTGAGATAAACAGGGAACATGGTAAATATCTAGCCGTTACTTCGAAGAGGTAACGAATGTACATACAGGCGTGTCAATTAAATTTAGCACATAGTCCTTGCCCTTGAACTTGTGCATCATACTAAAATTTGAGAGTCAAATGAAGTTGAATATGGTGCTTCGAATGAATGCAGACCTCGCGGTTTGAGCTTTAACTGCAGGAAGGGTCTTTAAACTCGTGCTAGGGTCTTTTAATGACGAAAACACACCGGTAATTCCCCGCTCTCGCTCAACCTTGAGTTTGTCCAACACCTGCTCATTCTTTCCAGTTTCTTTCTTTTTTATTGTTCCTGTCAACTACCGGAGCTTCAACATCAACTCAAGAGTCCGGGGA
>JASFDF010000274.1:0-10640 GCA_036937115.1 Nidularia sp. FH-822889
GCGAGGATTGTCTAACCCAAAAGGGACCTAAATTTCCCGATCAGTATTCACACCGACGAGCTTATTTCAGAGAGCTTACAGAACGGATATGCATCTTGTCTACATCTTTGACACTGCCTATCGAAAGCCCTGTCGGGGTAGCCAGAATTAAGGAATTCTGGAATGTAGGAGTGGTTAAAGGAGCTGCTCCGGTTATTTCCTTTAAAATCCGACATCAGCATCCCCGCTTCTAGTAAATGTCGATATCATATCGAGCTACTAACCTTTAGCATAATTGGCGAATAAAGCAAGCGCTTTTTCTCCCAGGATATAATCGTAGCTCGATTTCCTGCAGCAAACACACCTACTCTTCCTTCTACATTGCAAAATGACAGAATGACAGGGGCATGCCCGAGATGGGTTCTTTTCTGATCCTTCAATTCGCGCCTTTTCTCGCTGTCTGATTTGAATGAGAAGGACATGAGAGAGCCATCGCCGAGACCAGCAAGTAAGTGAGGATGGAAATCAGGTCTATCTCCGCTCTGTTCGGTGCCAAAATTAAATAAAAGAAGCGATCGAACGATGGCGGGCAGTGGACTTGACTTGCACACTGAAGTGAAGCCAGTCGCGTTAGGTTTAAGAACTTCTACCACGTTGGTTTCCCAGTATGCCACCGAAAAGTATGGAGAGAACGCCTTTGTGGGATCGAGAGGCGAGCATGACACAGCGGAAATCTCATGGGATGTTCTGTATACGTTGACGTTGTTCCTGTTCCGTGAAAAGTCAGCACAAAAAATGACTGAGCGTAGACATCAAACTCACTCGGAAGGAGAGAACTCCGTGCCCTCGGTATGTATCACCACTAAAAGCCCACCACTCAGCGCTAGCAAGATTTGCGAAGCATTGATGCTGGCAGCCACCACCTCTGGGTCTTTCCTTCTTCCAGGACCAGTGTTTACTTTAGCTGCACACCACTCACCATGGCGCACAAATACATCCATGACAGAATCGTACTCGAGTAGAACCGCACCCAGTGGTGTTACTTGCACGACTAACCGAGATGCCAAAGAATAATTCGCATCCCCTGCGCCGGGATTGCTGGCAACCTTCTTGCGAATGTTCGCAAAAGCAAGTGTGGGCTGATCCGTGATGATTCCTTCCTCGAAATGAAATCCATCGATATGTTTGAATGTGGTATTGCTGCCAGCGCCATCAATGCGGAAGAGGCTCGTGGAATTAAGAGTTGAAACGACAACATATGTGTTCACTTCGTCGCTGAAAACAGGGCGCGCAGTCCATACGCCTGTAACATCGGTAATCCCAGACGCAAAAGCCAGCTCTTGGAAGTCTGCGCCGTTTCTCACGACATTTACGGAGCCAGTGTTTCTGCCGCCAGAACATGTTATAATTTGTCGCTATATGCATTTGATTCAGTTTGAGAGTCATATCACCAAGTAAGTGAATTGTTTACCTGGCCGCTCCCATCGATATCAACCAGAATCCCGTCCATGATCGGCGCAATGTTCTTGTACGTTTCCAGCACATTTATAAATGAGCCTTTCGTTCCGATAATGCATCCTTTAGAAGGAGCGGGACTGCTATCCACATCCATGGCATCATCGTTAGTAAGCCTGCCTTTCCCTTTCCTCACCGTGCCTGGGGCAGCCAGACTACTGAGAGGAGTAGTCTTCACGTCTCGCGGAATATGGAGAGTGGGAGAACCAAGCAATGAAATTGGTGTAGGGGAAATCTGGAGGAGTTGGGAGTCTCCCATGTGGGATCCAAGGTAGAGAGTTTGGTTGGTAAGATACGTGAGGGTCGTGGGCGGTGATGCCTTGGGAGGAACCAGTTAGCATGAAAATACGAAAAGTGGGAAAAGAGGTTACTTCTCCAAGAGGAATTAGAACGAGACCTAGATCGGCGAGATTCTCAAGCGAGAGCATGGACAGTTTACCATACGAGTCTCCAATGAAGAACTTCAGCTCTTGCTGATCTACACCACACCAGCTGAGAGTAATGACAATATATTAGCAATAGGAACGGGGAAATTTTCAGTGAGAATCTTACGCTGCAACTTGATTCCATGGCCACTCCACGCTCGCTTTGGGTTTCCGTTTTCTGTTCTCTCTTTCCTTTTCCTTCCCCTTTGCTTTCGAGACTTCAGCAGCATCCGTGCTTTTCTTCCTTGACTCCAACCTTCTTCTCTTGCCTTTCTGTTTCTCCTGCGCCTCTCTCGGAGCTAACTCAAACAACATAATCTTCCGACCGCCGACGACCAGTATTCCTCCCATAAATGAGTCCTCGTCGAGCTCTACGCCACCGTCGGATGTTGGAGGAGATACTGGAATCAACATAGGTATGTTTTCGGTGGCGAATGGGATTGTATTGTGTGATAACACTGTAGGGTGGAGGACTGTGGAATGATAAGCTGACAACTCGGTATCATCAACGCTCAGGTCTCGTGCAAGCAACTGGATACGCTCTTGATGGTCAATATGCAGGATCGCCAGGGAATATTCTTCTTCTAGAGTATGAAGGAAGGCCAAGGATAATACATTGAGCTCAGGTAGTCTGGAACGAGGTTGAGATATCTCCCGGAGTAGAAAGAAAGGAATAATATTACTTACGAGACATCGAACTCATCTTTATAGTTCCCTGCATGAAATATTATGACTTTGAGTTTCCCCGTATAGCAGCTGACGACGGCTATCTTTCCGGATGGATGAACAAGGATGTCGTTGAAGAACTCAGCAGGGCGGGGAGTGCGCTCGTATAGAGACAACTGCTTCCTTGGCTTCAGTTCTGCATCGCCATCCTCAGATTCGGTATATGAGAAGAATACGAGCTCAGGATCAGGATGCGCTATCAAGAGAACAAGGTTGGAGCGCGCAGAACCCTGTCGCGGTATAAGATTGATAATCGAGGCAGATGCAACTAACAACGTACAGCGATGGGAATAGCTTTGATCGACATGACCTTGCCCCATATTTCCGTAGTGCATTCATGATGGAGTCCTTCTGGTCGAATAGAGTACACAACTAGTCTATTGAGCTTGGCGACGACGAGATGCTCGACGTCTCGTGCTGCGAGGCGGCATTTGAGGGAGGAAAGCACAGATGAGGAGGGATGAAATGTAGTGACAATCTTCATGGCTGAAATCCCCCTTGTAGATGTGTCTCAGAGCGATGAAGTGGTGTTGCTCGCTGTCGCGAGCGATGAGCAAGCGTGGAGATGTGAGTGCGGAATTATACCAACGTCTTGCCGATTGCGTCGTCCCGATCGTGCCGCGGCACCAGCGCTTACTATCGGACCGGCATGGACGCCGGCCATTCTGCTAAAGGTATTTTCTAACTGCGTATGGACTAATATTCTAGATTATCCTACTGTTCATCGCCACCTACGTACATTGTCCCATCCTCGTTCATCACTACGTCACCCTGCTCATCCTCCTGCTGGTCCTCTTCCTGTATCTCTTCCACTTCTCCTCTCGATGTAACTACAAACTGATCCAACAATGTCGGCGCACCCTTCAAGGCCCCGTCATTCTTTTCTTTCGGTTTGCCGCGTTTTGGCGCAACATCCGGTGATATCCAAGGAATAATTTCTGAGAAAAGAATAATCAAAGGCCGCCCCGTCGAAAGGAGGATGTCTTCCATACCTTCAAGGAACAAGAACTCGTCTGCTTTCCGTACGACGGTAGCTATGAAAGGCATTCATCCAGTTCACGTAGAATCAACACACAACAGATGACCCACCAATATCCTTATGCTGCACAGTGGCCCTTTTCTCCCGGTCCGCTACTCTTTGTGCTGCTTCACTCAATCGCCTTATGAATTCCTCAGTTGCGAGTGAAATGAGATACGTTGCGTCTCTGGCAATTATAGGTATTTCCTGAATCGTCATCCTCAGCTGATTGAGATACATTGGTGACATGAGTTCATCTCACCTTATCTGCCTTTATGATCTTCTGAACGCGAGAGAACGGCAAGAGTGACTTCCCTAGCTCTCGTGTCAGCACGACAGGCTCCTTCGCCTCGCGTTTCCTCTTCACAGGTACTGCTTTCACATCGGCTTCCTGCTCTACCTGCACCTCCCCATCTTCCTGTGATAACTGGGACTGGGTTTCTAGTTGAGTTTCGTCCTCTTCTAGAGTAAGTGATTGAGGTCTCGACATGACATGAGGGTTAGTGAACGAAGCCGAAAGTGTGACAAGTCGCGTCTAAATGAAGTCACGCGTTTTGCATGTCACACTTGAGTTTCCCTTAAGTTTCCCCGGCGATGTTTTCCAATCATTGACCAATAATCCAATAATGTCGCGCATTGTCTTATAAAATCTTTAGATCTCCCAATTGCTTGAGCTCAAAATTTACGCTCGATCTTTGGGTGCCTAAAATCCCTGAGGTATCGAACTGCATTGGCAGAGCAAGTATTGGTAGAGCACTAGAAAAGTGCTTACTGCCAAATAACGACAATTCTCGGAGCCCCGTTTCAACTTCATACCGTTCATTGAGAAGGAAAGTAGGATACCAAGATGTCCAGAGAGGATCCTGGGAACCTCTTGTAACAGACAAGTTCTGGACAGTAAACCTAGGCTGAGATTATCCAACTGTAAACAGCGCACGGATTCTTGCATTTCCATATGTAATGGAATAGATTGTTCCAAGCAGGAGAAATATTGTTGATCGAAAGGGCAGGAGGAGACAGCAGGAGATGGTTTCAAAGGGGAAACGGGGTTGGAGCTTTGTGCGGTAGCGCAAGGAGGCGTAGACATCCAGCCTACAGTCGAGCCCGTATCTTTTCAATTAGCTCGTTTGCCTCGCCTTCATCAAGTTCATCCCGAGACTCGAACTCTTTCTGATGCATTTCCCTCTTAGTCAGAGGGGCTCTCCCTCCGACAGCAGCGTCGGTGTCCTCTACTCCGCCACCTTCGCCAACTCCGAATATAGGAGCAGGTATAATATGATAGTGAACCTATCATACGAGCGAATGGGTTTCAGAAAAAGGACATATGAAGTACGTTGAAAGTCTCTCACATGATGCACAGCTTGTGCATACTCCTGGTTGCACACGACATTCAATCCAGTATTCTGTAAAGCTTGAAGCAGGTAAGCGTCCAATGGAAGGCCCAGATATTAAGCTCTACATACCTTCCGTCAACGCCCGTGCAACTTTTGACACCACCACACCAGTTGCGGCAGCGTATTCTTCGGAGAGCTCTGACAGCCTCGAAATATGCGCTTTGGGTATCACAAGCGTATGTCCCTTTCTAAGGGGCATTATGTCTGCACGTCCACATATTCATGAAAGATATGATATATCAGAAGGTAAAATGAGCAGACCTAGGAAAGCAACCACTTTATCATCCTCATACACCTTCCAACACGGTACTTCGTTGTTGATGATGCGGCAGAAGGGGCATGAGGGGTCCTTGGACCAAGATGGAGCCGGAGCACGACCAACATGAGACTTTATGATGAAGGAAGTCATTAGAATAGGAAATCTCCGTGGTAATATACAAGCTTAAGGGTATAGGCGTCGCTGGATAGCATGAAGATAGTGGTTCGAACGAGAGCGGTGCAGGGCTGGTGAATGTCGGCCCGGACTTCAACCGATATGTCGTCGATCAACATTTTTTGTGCGTTGATCAATATCTTCCCGCGTCTTTAATCAACCTATAGCTTTGGCTTTACTTTGCTCTGAGCTAAATCTATCCGACATTAATACTAGCGGCTAGTAGCTCTTGCACAATGTCGTCAAAGGTTGTTGGGATTCTTGGTATGTCTCAATCCTTTCCCTCTTCTGCCAAACTCATCTGGACTCTTCACGCAGGGGGAGGCCAGCTTGGCCGTATGCTCGCTGCATCGGCCTCTCTTCTCAACATTAGCGTCGTCATTCTAGATGCTGGACATTCGCCGGCCAAACAAGTCCTAGCCCCCTCCGACCCCGAACTCGCACACATCGACGGCTCATTCGTCGATCCCGCTAAGATCCGCGAACTCGCTGGCAAGGTCGACGTTTTAACCGTGGAGATCGAGCATGTTAATGCCGACGCTCTAGAAGAGGTGCAGATAAAATCTGTCGCAGAAGGGCATTCCCTTGCAATCCACCCCAGCCCATCCACCATCCGTCTGATCCAGGACAAGTTCAGGCAAAAGGAGCATCTCGAGTCGCGTGGTTGTCCCGTTGCGCCCTTCCTGTCGCTTGATTCATCCACAGTCGAGGGTGTGCATGCAGTGGCTCAAAAGTTGGGGCTTCCCCTCATGCTTAAGAGTCGCACACTCGCATACGATGGACGGGGAAACTTTGCTCTACACTCTTTGTCCCAGGCTGCAAAGGCTATCGCTGCACTTGGCGAAGGCCGGTCATTATATGCCGAGAAATGGGTACCTTTTGTGAAGGAAATCGCGGTGATGGTTGTACGGGGTACAGAGGGTGAGGTGAGAGCCTATCCTGTAGTAGAGACTGTGCACAAAGACAACATCTGTCACGTTGTATGGGCTCCTCTCCGCGGAGAAGACGCGTTGGAGGTGGGGAAACGCGCAAGGGAGGTGGCAGAGGAGTCTGTACGTACTTTCGAGGGTGCAGCAGGTGTATTTGGAGTGGAGATGTTTTTAATGGAGGACGGTATGCACTTTATCTGTTCGAATTCTTGATTGCGACCAATTGACTCTCGTACCGCAGGTTCCATCAGCATCAACGAGATTGCTCCCCGACCCCACAACTCTGGACACTATACGATTGAAGCATGCCTTACATCTCAATATGAAAATCACCTCCGTGCCATTCTGTCCCTCCCCCTCGGTGCTACTGATCTCAAGGTGCCCTCCTCTGCGATGCTCAACCTCCTCGGGGCGTCATCCTCTATGGAAGAAATCAAAAAAACAGTCCAAACGGCACTAACTGTTCCCGGTGCCTCTGTGCACCTCTACGGCAAAAAGGAATGCAGAAAGGGACGGAAGATGGGTCATATAACCGTGGTTGGACAATCGGATGCAGAAGTCCGGGAGCGAATGACGACCCTTCTCCTGTCCCTCCCAGATGCACCCCCATCATCTCCCTCCTCCAGCACCCTCACCCCCGAGCCGGGCTTCTCCCATCCCTTCCCCCTCGTCTCTATCATCATGGGCTCAGATTCCGACCTCCCTACCATGCTTCCATGCGCACGCCTGCTCTCTGACTTCTCTGTTCCTTACGAGCTCACCATCGTCTCTGCCCACCGCACGCCGCTACGTCTCCTTGCACACGCGCGGTCTGCCCGGGGACGCGGGATCCGGTGCATCGTCGCCGCTGCAGGGGGGGCTGCTCACCTCCCAGGAATGGTCGCGGCCCTTACACCTCTGCCCGTCATCGGGGTTCCTGTACAAGGCAAAGTGCTAGATGGTGTCGACTCATTATACAGCATCGTGCAAATGCCAAGGGGTATACCTGTTGCGACGGTGGCAGTGGGAAATTCGGTGAATGCTGCTCTGCTAGCAGTGAGGACGCTCAGTGCTGGTATGCCAGAGCTGGCGGATAAGATGGAAAAGTATATGAAGGATATGGAAAACGAAGTTATAGGGAAAGCGGAGACGCTCAAGGAGGTAGGATGGGAAAAGTATGTGGTTGGAGGATCTCACAAATAGAGGAACAATATTCAGTAGAATAAATTGTATTTTCCCGCTGTAGGGTGTATAAGTATACCACAAAAGAATGTATAATCACTATTTAGAGGGCATGCCTAAGCTGTCACTTACAAGTTGTATGGTAACTTGATGTGGTGAAAGGTCCATAAGTGTTCAAACGCCGGAAGCGGCCTGGGAACCCGACTGTGTAAATTGAAGTTGCTACCTCCTTCATTCTTTCCACCCACATTCAATAGACAGCTTTCTAGTATTCCCAAGGAACTCCAAGATACGTGCCTCGGCCCTCCACGCTCATTCTACGAGTATCAAAGCTCATGTCGAGAGGAGAGAGATCAGCAGTAACTGGCATCCTGTCAAGTTCCATGCGGAATAATTACGGGGAATATGGTGTCGATGAGGTATGTTAAAAGAGTATAAAGTCATTCTAGTCAGATATTAACATATGCGTGTTACATACAGTACTACAAGAAAGTAGGATCTACATACCGGAATCCTCACTACCCCGGAGTGCGGCTATGTTTGTTTTCCTGGTTGAACAGGTCAGGACGATATTACCACCAACATATAACATATTAGCAGCTAAAGTATGGTTATTACTGAAGATGGTGGTCAATGGAGCAAGCAAACATTCCAAAGGGACCAGATAGTCAGATTGTGGTCTTTGATATGGCTTGTGGTCTGTAATCACTTCTGTGTCCTGCCCTGCGCTTGCTGACGACAGTCATGTCAGGCAGGTAGCGTTTTCTCCGCTAGTATAAATCCTCGGGCTCATACTTTGATCATCCTCATATCAGCGGAGAAGCTACTCTCGGTTTCATCGAATGGTGGAAATTAGGAAAGAAGCTCTATGCCCAGTCAATGGCTCCGCCAGAAGAAGTGAAATCCCCGACAGGAATCCCTTTACGTAGACGAAAGACACAGATTACCCCAATAGCTCACGGTCCTGAATTTCCAGCGCCATGTATGATGGCTGCCGACCCGGTGAGTTTCTTGACTTCAGATGCCGATATCCTCGCTCACCTTCTTGTAGTACACATCCGAGGCCTTCGTTTCTCGAATATCGATGCCATGCACTTCATTGTCCTTTAAAGAAATTTCCGATGGTGCACTACCACAACATGCCTCAGATATTTCGAAGGAACCGTTCGTCGAGGTCCCAATAATATCTGCCAACACCAATGATTGTTTAGAGAGCGAAGAAGACCCGCCAGAAAACACTGTCATTGAGATGGTGATCTGCTCATTTGCTTTGCATCTTGTTGAGAATCCCTCTGAATTGTTCTCGCTCCTGTGGGAACTCAGCTCGAAAGCAAGATGGCTTGTTATTCTAGCGCCTCATAAAAAACCAGAGGTAAGTATTTTATATCTTTCCATTTGCATGATTCTCAGTACCTGTGACAGATAAAAGATGGCTGGGGGTGGTCAAAATGGAATATCGATACATGGACGGAGTCTTCTATGAGTGAACAAGGAGGGGAGCTTCTTCAGGACCGGTGATTTCTAGTATTAAAAACATATTCATGGTTCGCTGAACTTCTTTCCCACAGCGTCCACTGTCGTGTATATAGAAGCCTCAATATATGAATGGAGATTGCTTCTCATGCTCCGTGTCAATACACATTTATTGAATAGTGGACAAGAGTTGTATGTGTCTACGAAGTCCCAGGTGCTCTAGTTGAATTATTTAGATGATCTATAAATTACTAGCGTCCTAATATAAGACAGCCGATAACTCCAGCGAAGAATGCGCCGGTCCCGACTATTGCTAACTCCACATCTTTACGATTAAGAGATTTTGCAGATATGAGGCTCGGTTCCACTACGATCCCCGCCGGTATCTCCGCCTTTTCCTGGCCAACTACGGGTATGAGTTCAGGTATTCGGTCGACCTTCTGCGAGACATCCTTCAGGAACTTCACCATTAGAACCTCTTGCTCTGTCAACCGGCTTCTGATGTCCTGCATAGTCACGTCCAGCCGCACAGCATTCTCCGTGCTCAGTTCCTCGATCTTCTTCTCGAAGGTCTGCGCGAGCCGTCTCCTCTTCCATGGCTCTACTATTACGATGGCTGTCACGAAAACGAATAAATTGAGCCCCAGCGCGGCGAGCGATCCATAAGTCGACGCGCTCCGGATTTTGTCAGACCAGACCTGCTCTTCGTGATATCGAGCAAGGATGGACCGCATGAGTTGGCTAAACTCTCGCTCCACCGCGTCATCCGTCTCTTCCACGGCCAGTTTCGCGCGAGCCTCCTCCTGCTCGTAGAGATGGTCTTGCCGAACCAATGTGGTAAAGCGCCCCACATCGCTGTCCGTCCACAGAGATTTGCGTTGTAGCAGCTCATTCACTTCTCGCTGTGAATTTGAACGTTGTATGACAGCTTGCTCATATGCGATTTTAGCCTCACGAGCCGCTTCTCGTGTAGCTTTTATGCGTGTCTCTATGATTTCGCTAGTTGTTTTTTCTGTAACATGACGAGCTAATAATACGTACCTTGGTTCACTACGTCCCGCTTCAGAGCTTCTATCTCTTCGTACCCCGTAACCTTATTCAATTCGGCACCTAGCCGAGAGAAAGTTGTTTTTGTACTTGCAGTAAAGTCATCTGCTCGGTTTCGGAAGGTGAGCGCAGCCTGGTCCGTCCAGTTCCGGATGCGTTGTTTAACGAGCTTCAAGTCATATATGGGCAGGGAGCTTTGCGATTCGGTCGAATCTTGAGTCCTGGAGGTAGGTGGCTCCAGTCGAGAAGTGGAGGCAGAGTTAGAGTTAGAGGATGACGGATGTGAAGGACTGGCATCCCCTATATGAACCCCGGGTGGAGGTGGTATTGAAGACACGTCTTCTGGGACCTCAGTCGGTTTCGCGGGGTCATGGTGTGTTTCTGGACGCGTAGTTGTCCATTTCGGTGAGCTTGTTGACAACTGGCGAAGCAGGAACGGCCTCGGCAACGCGGTCCTCAGCATGCTTTCTGGATGAATTGAGCACAGGCGCGTTTTCCCCAGGGCACGACCAGGAGTTCCGTTGCCTCCGGCCCGGGATG
>JASFDF010000275.1:0-29117 GCA_036937115.1 Nidularia sp. FH-822889
TTTTGGGTCTTACTAGTAATAATTATTCTAATGATATATATGTTTTATATACTACGAAGTATCTAATTGTAATAATCGTGATGGTGGTGGGGGCCGTGCGTCGTCGTCGTCATCGTCGTCTGGGGGGGGTTGTGGGGGCCGTGCGTCGTCGTCGTCGTCGTTGTATGGGGGGGGGTTGTGGGGGCTGCACATCGTCCCCGTCGTCGTGGGGGGGGTGGGGGCCATGCACCGTCATTGTCGTTGTATGTTGTCGTAATGGTGGTGGGGGCCGTGCGTCGTCGTCATCGTCGTATGTCGTCGTAATGGTGGTGGGAGCCGTGCGTCGTTGTCGTCGTAGTTGTTGTCTGGGGTGGGGGGTTGTGGGGGCTGCGCGTCGTCCCCGTCGTCGTGGGGGTGGTGGGGGCCGTGCGTCGTCGTCGTCGTCGTCGTCGAACGTAATGGTGGTGGGGGCCGTGCGTCGTCGTCGTCGTCGTCGTTGTCTGGGGGGGGGGGTTGTGGGAGCTGCTCGTCGTCCCCGTCATTGTGGGGGTGGTGGGGGCCGTGCGTCGTCGTCGTCGTCGTCGTCGTATGTAATGGTGGTGGGGGCCGTGCGTCGTCGTCGTCGTCGTCGTTGTCTGGGGGGGGTTGTGGGGGCTGCTCGTCGTCCCCGTCGTCGTGGGGGTGGTGGGGGCCATGCGTCGTTGTCGTCGTTGTCGAACATAATGGTGGTGGGGGCCGTGCGTTGTCGTCATCATCGTCGTTGTCTGGGGGGGGGGTTGTGGGGGCTGCACGTCGTCCCCGTCATCGTGAGGGTGGTGGGGGCCATGCATTGTTGTCATTGTCATCGTAAGTAATGGTGGTGGAGGCCGTGCATCGTTGTTGTTGTCATTGTCGTTGTCTGGGGGGGGGTTGTGGGGGCTACGTGTCGTCCCCATCGTCGTGGGGGTGGTGGGGGCCGTGCGTCGTTGTCGTCATTGTCGTTGTCGTCTTTGTCATTGTTGTCTTCGTTGTCATCATTGTCTTCGTCATTGTCGTCTTCATCCTTGTCGTCTTCGTCGTTGTTGTCGTCTTCGTCATTGTCGTCTTCGTTGTCGTCGTCTTCGTCATCCCATGCATTGTCGTTGTCGTTGTCATTGTCTGGGGGGGGGTTGTGGGGGCCATGCATTGTCCCCGTCGTTGTTGTCGTCATGGGGGCCGTGCATCATTGTCATTGTTGTCGTTGTTGTCTTCGTTGTCGTTGTTGTCTTTGTTGTCTTTGTTGTCTTTGTTGTTGTCATCTTTGTCTTTGTTGTTGTCATCTTCATCTTTGTTGTTGTTGTTGTCTTTGTCATTGTTGTCTTTGTCGTTGTTGTCTTCATCATTGTCGTCGTAATGGTGGTGGGGGCCATGCATCATTGCCATTGTCGTCATACGTCATCGTGGGGGTGGTGGCGGCCCCCTCCCGTCGTCGGCATCATTGTTGTGGGTGGTCCGGCTATCCCGTGGGCTTTGCTCGCAGTGGTGGCAGCCATGCGTCGTCCCCATCATTGTCATCGTCATGTGTCATCATCGTATGTCGTTGTCCTGGGGTGGCCCACCATCGTGGGATGCAGGTCGTTGTTGATGATGGCCATGTTTGAGTGAGAGAGCAAATGCAGTAAACAAACAATATGCATTGCTTTGTATGAACACGTGACTTACCAAATAATGTGCTTTGACCACTGACTTTGAATTGGGTATATATTCTATATATTCTTACAAAATTCAAATGGCTCTGTAGTGTAGTGGTTATATTGCAGTTGTTCATGAATATAATATTTATTAAATATTTCATGTGGTCTAGAGTTCAATCCTTGACATGTGCAACTTTTCTTTTTTAAATTATATTAATAAGAAGCTGGTGACTACCTTTATTCCCTGGGAATCCCCTTCATTCCCTCATTCCACAGGGATCCATTCCCTCCATTCCCTGGTATTCCCTTAGGATTCCCTGGGAATATTCCCACCCTTTGGCTGGGGAACAATGGGAATGAAAAGGGAATGGGGTGGGAATGAGGTGGGAATGGGAATACAAATTTATAATGAATTATAAAAATTAACAATGGTTTATTGAATTTGCTCCTATTCCCTCCATTCCCTGGGATTCCCATGGGATTCCCATGGGAATTGTGGGGGAGAGTAAAGACCTCTATAGCATGTACAGGCTGCCCCCACACAATCTTGCTTCAGAGAAAATGTCTCAAAAGGCTGTAACCAAAGTAGCTGCTAAGCATGACAAAGATCTACATACAATATAGGAGGCAAATATGGCACAATATACTGACCCAGAGCTTTTTATAGCCCTTGATGAAAAGCAGAAATATATGTGTATAATTTGTGGTGAGATGATTATGCCATAGCTAAGGTATTGCAACAAGAAAAACATCACTTGTAGATCAGGATGAAGATAGAGGGGGACAATGAAGGGCAACATGTTGTTGAGGCATTGACTCATCCAAACCTTACCACTTTTGTTGGCCTGTGGGAATAGCATCATGTGACACATTGAACAAAATTTCAGTGTTCACAGAATTATCCAAATGAGTTACATCTGCAATCTCTCCTGACATCTTCTGACACCTTCTGACACCCTGTTATGACTTCCCGATATGCTTCTGACAATTTCTGCCCATTTCCATTTATTGTTAATCTCCAAACTATTGTTTTATTATTTGATGCTCACTATACAATCACTGTTTCTAAGTCTGCTTCCACTCAGTTATGCCTCCACTCTGCCACTTTTATTATGTGTCAAGGACTTTTATTATTCCTTGTATCCATGGTATTGCTACCTCCACTTTTATGATTACAATTAGCAATACTTGTATTTAAGTAGTTCACTTCTGTACTCTAGTTGGCAATCCAAATATTGACTAAGATCACCCCTAGTCCTCTGACTAAGTTACTACTAAGTCTTTCTGATTCACTTCTGACCTTCTGACCTTATTCCAACTTCCCTTCTAGTTAACTTATGTTGACTAGTCTTATCTTGCCCTCGACACTAGACTTAGACTCTAGTTGTCATTACCTTCTGACATCCTGATCTTCCCTTCTGACATGTGGATCACTCACTTAAGTTAGAACCCATGAGAACTGGAAGGGCACAGCACACAAGCTGAAGCCAATGGTTCTTATCTCCTAGCATTACAGTTGGAAATCCTTCTGACATACTACTGACATTTTCTGATGTAGCACTATCATAACTTATGCCCTCTAGTTCCTAAACCACCTTTGGGGACAAGATCTGACAAAATGGCAGTAGCTAAGCAGGGGCTATGATTTAGCAAAAGTCCTATTTTTGGAAAATTTCTCACACTAACATATAAGAAATTAAATCACTTATCAAGTCACATCATATTAATATATTGAATACATTAGAACCTTACATAATTTAGTTATGTTTTCTAGTTAAATTCTGTTTATAGAAAAATTCCTACATTCCAATGAACTGTTACATTCATGATCTCTTCCGACACCTTCTGACACTCTCCAATATGATTTCCTGACATTTCTGCCCATCTCCATTCATTGCTAAATGCTGAACTATTGTTTTTATTATTTGATGCTCACAATACAATTACTGTTTCTATGTACACTTCTGCTCAGTTATGCTTCTGCTCTCGTTTCTGCTACTTTTATTATGTGTTAAGGACTTTTATTATCCTTGTATCCATGGTATTGCTACTTCTGCTTTTATGATTACAATTAGCATTACTTGTATTTAAGTAGTTCACTTTTGAACTCTAGTACTCAATTCGAATATCGACTACGATCACCCCTAGTCTCTTGAATTCACTTCCGACTCTCCAACTCTTTCCGACCTGACTTCTAGTTGACTTACCTCGACTAGTCTTACCTTGCTCTTGACACTAGACTTGACTCTAGTTGTTAATATCTTGTTCACCTCCTACATGCTTCTGACTCTGGTAATTATCTTCTGCTGTGTGAACCACTCAACTAAATTAGAACCCATGAGAACTGGAAGGGCACAGCACATAAGCTGAAGCTAAAGGTTCTTATCTTCAGCATTACAGTCAGAAATCCTTCTGACAATACTTCCGACATTTTCTGACATAGCACTATTGTTACCTACGAAGCCTAGTCCTAGTCCCCCTTTTGGAATCGAGATCTGACATGAACTCCAACAGACTCTAACAGACTCCAAAATTCAGGCCAAACTACTGCAATTTCAGCTGGAGTTGAGTTGAGTCTGGCTAGACTTACTGATTTTTGTGACAATTTTGGCAAATTCTGGTGGGAGTCTAGTGGAATCCAGTGGAATCCAGCAGACTCCAACAGAGATAGGGGGTGATGGTGAATACCTCACATGTGGACAAAATCTAAGTTAGAATTCACAAGAATGGAAAGGGTCAATACTTTACCATGACACCCTTATTTCTGTCAGAGTCTGCCATAGTCTGCTGGAGTCCTGATGATGTCTGCTTAGCTGAGCTTATATGTGGCAAAATTATGCTGGCAAGCACATTTTCTGTTGAGAAAAATGCTTTTATCAATTTAAAAATAATATGTAGACTTAATTACATAATATAGAGCATGTGACATGTGATTGATCATGACTGATAATTTAGGAATCTAATCAAAAATAAAGCTGAAGTAAAACTTTATTTGTTAGCTAGGAATTTTTCTAAAAATAGAATTTAATTGGAAAACATTACCAAATAAGGCAAAATTCCAATATTGCTGATATTTTAATGTGATGTGACTTGATAAGTGATTTAATTTCTTATACATTAGTGTGAGAAAATATCTAAAAATAGAATTTTTGCTAAATCATAGCCTCTGCTTAGCTAAGCTTGTATGTGGCAAAATTGTGCTTTCAAATGCTATTTCTATTGAGAAATATGCAAAATGCATTCCAAATATCAGCTCTTGGCAAAAAATACTCTAATCAATTTAAAAATATAATTTATTTTTAGAGTGGAAAATAAGAAATAAATATTATATTCATCTGCATTTATGCTAAAAATAGCTATATTTGGGTGCATGTCATATCTTTATATGGTTCAGCATGTGCCATCCCTGGACCCTTTACAATCAATCCTGACACTTTTCTGACTCTCAGCTTGCCTCTGGTGTTTACTCAGGTTTACTCTGGTCTATTTCCATTTTCATACTTACTCTGCTTCAGCTACAATATATTACATTTTTTGTAGTATATCTCTTCACATTAACATTTAGTTTAAATCCCTCAGTCCTTGTCATATGCTCTCTTTCCCTTAACCCACTCACTATTCCAATTCACTAGTATGTTTTAAGTACTTAGGTATTTACTCTGGTTCTCTAGTATTTATGTACTTCAAGTGTACTGTAATACTTCAGTTTGTTAATTACTCTATTGTTCTAACATCCCTACTAGTCCCTAAAAACTAGTAAAGCTACCTCTGAATCATCCTCACTCATCTTCACTTAATATCCTCTCCTCATCATTGTAATTCACACTCAACAAGATCTCCAGTCTCTGGAGATCACTCCTGACCAAGTCTCTGGTCAGGAAGTGGAGTATTGATCCTCTTCACTTTCAATCAATTCACTTACCATTATCTGTAAATTGGACAATAGGTACAAAGGAGGTGCAGCACATCAGCTGAAGCTGCCATCTATTCTGCATTCCCCTCTTTGGTAGCACTCAAACATGTCTCCCAGGGATATTTCCAGAGCCTCCAGAGTCTCTCCCTGACCTTCTCATGCATACTACTTGTCTGGAATCTCCAGTTTATACCCTGGAAATGAGTGTGACAGTGCATCATGACAAAAATGTATAATATCCATTTTTATTAGAAAAGAGTCAATGATTGAAAAGTATTTTGCATTTTTCTCAACAGGAAAAGTGTTTGAATGTGTAATTTTGCCACATACAAGCTTAGCTAAGCAGAGCCTATGATTTAGTAAAAGTTCTATTTTTTAGATATCTTCTCATACTAATCAGAAAAAGTTGATATTGAAAAGTATTTCACATTTTTCTTAAAAGAAATATTTTTAAAAGCACATGCAAGCTTAGCTAAGCAAATGCTATAATTTAGCAAAAGTTCTATTTTCAGAAAATTTCTCACACTAACATATAAGAAATTCAATCACTTATCAAGTCACATCATATTAGTATATTTGCTATATTAGAACCTTACATTATTTGGTCATGTTTCATAGTCAAATTATAATTTTAGAAAAATTCCCATACTTCAATGAAGTCCAACAGACTCCAATAGACTCTGACAAACTTAAATTCCAGGCAGACTGTGAAATTCCACCCAAACTACTGCAATTTGGTTGAATTCCAGCTAGAGTCTGATGGAGTCTTGTGGACTTACTAATTTTTTGTGATAATTCTGGCAAATTGCAGTGGCAGTCCAGCAGAATCTGGTGGAGTCTGGCAGAATCCAGTGAAATCTGGCAGACTCCCACAGGAATAGGAGGTTAATGGTAAAGACCTTGAAAGGGTGCAGCACATAAGCTATAGTCAATGGTTCTTACTCTTAGCATTACAATTGGAAATCCTTCTGACATTACTTCTAACATTTTCTGATGTAGCACTATTGTAGCCTACAACCTGCAGTTCTTATTCACTCATTAGAAATGAGACTTTACACCCCCCACATATTCTGTCCAGAATTTGTTTAGAGTTATAGAAGTCCGCCATGAGTTTTCTAGAAGTTCTTGGAGTCCTCTCAGCTATTTTAGGTGAATAGGTCATATAATCCACATCAATTCTAAAAAATCATTAGCATTAGAAACACTCAGACATATCAAGGACTTTGTCTGCTCAGACTCTGAATAATTCCTAGTAATTGTCATATGAAATAACAAAGTATACTAAAGCTCCAATATAAAATTTATGTTAATAAAATATAACATGATAAGTGACATAATTTCTTACATGTTAGTGTGGAAATTTCTAAGAATAAAACTGGATTTAACTTCTTACTTTTTAGTGTGTAAATTTTCTAAAAATAAAACCAGATCAGAATTCCTTGATTATTAGTGTTCAAAATTTCTAAAAATAGATATGGATGGTAAGGCCAAGGAGCAAGTCTTATGATACCTAGAGATGCTAGACAATGTAGGACATTGGCTTCAGCTTATGTGCTGTGCCCCCCACTATCCTAGTCCTGTATTTAGAATAGAAGATAATGAGAACAGAGATGAGAATGAACAACAAGAGCTCATCAGAGAGAAACAAATGGTTGGCTGACAATCAGCCAAAGGTTGGCCAGAGTGGCCAAAGTATTGGAGATTGAGAGAGTACAAGAATTGTATCAAGCCAGGAAGTGGATTGATGATACAATTAACAAACTAAAGATTTACAACTGGGATACTACTGCTTATATACTATTCTTAGAGATAAGCTGTTGATACTAAGTCCAATGAAGATATATGAAACATGTGGAAGTAGAGGTCAGGTCATAACTGATATGAAGAGAGGGTCAGATGAACAGAGAATATATGGATACTAAGAGAGCTAACTGAAAGGTTTTGTGGAGATGAAAGATAAGAACTTGAATGAGACTAGTAGAGAATGGAGACTACCAAAGAATGAGGACTAGTAGAAAATGGAGACTCAATGCAGAATATCTGAAACACATTTCTGGCTGAAGTATGGCCAACACAGCCAAGACATGGCCAAGAGGACTTGGAATTTGTGGTGAGTTGGAGTGTGACAAGATTGTGATGAGTGATGACTAGAAAAGGATATGACAGGTTGGTATTTCATTATATGTGACTAAATATATAGTATAACTCCATATTTGTCATTGTGAGAAAATTCTAAAAATAGATTTTAAACTAAATCATAGCAACTTTTTGGTTAATGCTACATATAGTAAAACTACATTGTAAAATACTTTTCTTATCGACAAAAATGCAAAATACTTTTGAAATATCAATTCTTTTTGTCAAGTTGCCATGGTTAATAGATATTTTTCAATGTAATAGACTCATTCTAGAATATATTTTTGGAAAATTGTATTGCATTATCTGGCACAGTAATACCTTCCCACACTATAATTATGTAATTGAATTCCTGATATTGTTAGCATGAGAAATGTCTAGAAAATAGCACTACAACTCAATACATTCAAATTATTTTAATAACATAATATGACCATATACCAATTTAAGTAAATAGCAGACATGCTTTAGGTAAAGTTCTTTTTAATGCCACTGTAGCTGTGTATATACAAATATTGTGTTGTGGCTACATTATTGTAAGGGAGCAAAATCATTCAATATTAAAGAACAAATTAGAGCCCAAAGTCCAGCTGACTGCATCTGATATTTCTAATTGGCATACCCTTAGTCTTCATCATATGCTCTCTTTCCCTTAACCCACACATTATTCCAATTCATTAGTACATTTAGGTACTTATGTATTTACTCTGGTTCTTTAGTATTTAAGTACTTCAAATGTACTGTAATACTTCAGTTTGTTAATTGTATCTATCTACACTCACATCCACCTACATCTTGTCTTCAACATCCTTACAAAGTCTCTAAACTACCTCTGAATCATCCCTGTCATCCTTACTTGTATTATCCTTCTCATCATTGCACTATGTGCTCAACAAGATCTCTGGTCTCCGGAGATCCCTCCTGACCAACCCTTCAGTCAGGAAGTTGAGTATCAATCCCCATCATATCTGAATCAGCTCACTCACTGTTATCTGTATATTGGGTGTTAGGAACAAAAGAGGCACAGCACATAAGCTGAAGCTGTTGCCCTTCTTGATCTCCTACCTTGGTAGTGCTCGAATGCGTTTACCAGAAATATTCCTGGAGACTCCAGAGCCTCTCTCTGTTGATCTCACACACACTATCCGTCCAGAAACTCTGGGCTATATCCTGGGAAGACCAGTTTGTGACAGTATTAACAAACTTGCATCCTTGTTCCTAGCACTTTGTCTATGTCTTTCGGTTGCACTCCTCGCAACACCAAATTTTTCAGCCATTCCTCCTCGAACTACTCAGACTTTGCTCTGTCACACTGCCTTGTAGAGGTTGTGTATCTGTCAATTTAGATCCTCAGAACACCAAGACTTTTTCGTTTTTTGGTCCTACGACCCCACCTTCTCGATCTAACATTTTAGGGATGTCTCAAACTCTTGAGACTCCTGAGACAGTCTTTGCTCAGCACAAAAGTGCTTCACATCATTCTCGGAGATCTACAAGGTCTCCTACATACTCACTTTTCGATAACCCACCATCTCACGATAATACTCCTGCACTGCACAATCCTGGTGGTAATCCCTCTGAGCCTAGGAGCCCAGCTCCAGAAGCTCTGGAATCACCACCTGGTACTCCTATTCCAATCCCTCCTGCCAGTTCTCCCTTTGGAGGCCAGGAGGCAGTGGACCCCCTAGTAGCCCTGGCAGCAGTGGAGGTGGTGGAGGCAGTGGAGGCGGTGGTGGCCTGGGTAGTAACCCAGGCCTACCACCACAATCTCCCCCTCCTATTCCTGGACAATTTCAGCTTGGACCAGATGTTTTGAGAGTCTTCCAAGACCTCAGAACAATTATCACTACTGTTGCTGCGAATCAGCAACAACATACCGGTTCAACTAAAACTAAGGTCAAGGAACCAGATTCCTTCAACAGTTCCAGTCCAGACAAATTACAACCATTCATTGTTCAGTTGCAGCTCAATTACAAGGATTGTCCAGCTGCTTTCTCTACCAATGAAGCAAAGGTCAATTACACACTGTCCTATCTCAAGGGCACTGCACTTAAGCTGTTTGAAACTGCAATACTTGAACCTTCTCCCATCAATACTTGGTGCTCTGACTATGCCAAGTTTATTTCAATTTTACAGTCTAATTTCAGTCCCCCAGATCCTGTCGGAGATGCCAAAAATGAAATTGGTACTCTCAAAATGAAGGAAAATCAACACATTGTGAAATACAATGTTTTGTTCAATAATATTGCCACTCGTCTCCAGTGGGACGATGCTGCTCTCTGTTTCCATTACTATGCTGGATTGCCTGATTGCATTAGGGATGACCTCCTGCATTATCCCAAGGCTCAGACCCTTGCTCAACTCCAGAGCAATGTTCAGGCAGTCGACACTTGCTATTGGGAGCCTCAAACAGAAATTGCATGTGATAAATGCAACACTGACAAGGCTGAGAAGTTGGCCAAGTCTACCACTAATAAGGGGAAACAATCTACTAATACTTCATTGTCAAACACCTCTAGCAGAAATAATACCAGGAACTCCAGGTCTACTGGAAGCTCTGGGAAATCAGCTAAGACTCCCAAGACAGGAAATTATAAATCCACAACCCCTGACCTCACAGGAAAATTGGGTAAAGATGGAAAGCTGACCCAAGAGGAATGAAAGCAACATTTTGATAACAACCTCTGTATGTTCTGTGGTATTGCAGGCCATGTCACAGCAGATTGTTGCAAGGCAAAAGCTGCTAAAGGTTGTGCTGCCACTACCACCATGACTACCAGTTCAACTGGAACCTCTGGTGGAGCCTCCGATGGTACCTCTAACACCTCTTCAGCTGCTTTGAGTTCCAATACAGACTTGAAAAAATGAAGAGCAGTTCTCAGCACTCCACACTGGCTGAGGACTGCGCAGAGCCTACCAGTGTACCTATGGAGTTTTGTCTCTATGCATCCACTCCTTTTCATCACAACAAACAATCTTTTGAAATATCTCTGACATCCCATATGCTTCCAAATATTACTTTTCGAGCTCTCGTAGATTCTGGCTCAACTCATTGCTTTATCAACCCTGCATTTGTCAGAGTACATGCTATTCCAGTATTCTCTGTAATGCCTATACAACTTGGTTTCATTGATGGAACATCCAATTTGACCATAACTCAGGCTGCAGAATTATCATTAACATTTTTGACTGGGGAAAACTTTAACATGACATTCTATGTTACAATTCTCAACCCTTCGTGCTCTGTAGTCATTTGATACAACTGGCTCTACCACTACAATCTGTTGATTGACTGGGTATTGGGCAGTATTACCTTCCATTCTCTATTGCATTTGAGCTTCGGTTCACAGACGTCTTCTCTGGCTCACACAGTGTCTCAGGTGTCTCTGGTTTTATCTCCAGTCCAGACCCAAGCTTGCTTTGGGCAACCTCTGACTCTGCTCCCCACAGAACCTGGCTCAAAACCTATGGTCTCTCTTGTTAATGCTTCTACCTTTCTATGTGCAGTACAGCTAGAAAGAGCCAAATGTTTTAGGCTAAATATTTCATTTTCAACCTTTTCAGGATTTTCTGTCTCGGCCTCTGGGTCTCCTCCAGACCTGAGCAATCTTCCTGAGAAATATCATGATTTCACAGATGTTTTTAGCAAAGTAAAAGCTGATACTCTTGCCCCTCACTGTCCCTACAATTTGAAAATCTCCCACAAGGAAGGCTCTTCGCCTCCCCTCAGCCCTATCTATTCTCTCTCTCAGGCAGAACTTATCTCCCTTTGCAAGTTCATCGATGAAAACCTATCCATTGGTTTCATATGCCTGTTGCATTCCTTGCACGGTGCTCCTGTCCTTTTTGTCCATAAAAAGGATGGCTTGCTACAGCTATGTGTCAATTTCTGGGGACTTAACAAAATCACCAAGAAGGATTGTTATCTGCTACTGCTGATATCTGACCTTCTGGATCCTCCCTGTAAGGCTTGTATCTATATAAAAATTGACCTATGCCATGTATATCATCTCATCTGTATTGCTGAAGGCAATGAATGGAAAACAGTGTTTTGCACTTGTTATGGCTCTTTCAAATGGCTAGTTATGCCATTTGGGCTTTCTAATGCTCCAGCTGCTTTTCAACACTTCATGAACAATTATTCTCTGAGAACTGTAGGAAAGCTTTCGATGAACTCAAGAAAGCTTTTACTACTGCCCCTATTCTCACCCATTGGGTCCCTGACACTCTGCTCATTGTCAAGACTGATGCTTCAGACTATGCTCTTGGCACAATTCTTTCTATCCTTCATGAGGATGGAGAAATTCACCCTATTGCATTTCACTCTAGGACATTTACTCCTCCTGAACTGAATTACGATACTCACAACAAAGAACTCCTTGCTATCTTCGAGGACTATTCATCCCAAACACAACTTAGTTAGTGCCTGTCACGAACTGGTCTTCCAGGATATAGCCCAGAGGTTCCAGATAGATAGGATACGTGATATTAACAGAAAGAGATTCCGGAGTCTCTGAGAATATCTCCAGTAAATGCATTCGAGCACTACCAAGGCAAGAGATCGAGATGGGCAACAGCTTCAGCTTATGTGCTGTGCCTCCTTTGTTCCTAACACCCAATTTACAGACAATGGTGAGTGGGTTGATTCAGATATAATGGAGTTCAATACTCAACTTCCTGACCAAAGGATTGGTCAGGAGGGATCTCCAGAGACCGGAGATCTCGTTGAGTGCATAGTGCGATGATAAGAGGGATAATATGAGTAGGGATGACAGGGATGATTCAGAGGTAGTTTAGAGACTTTGTAAGGATGTTGAAGACAAGATGTAGGTGGATGTGAGTGTAGATAGATACAATTAACACACTGAAGTATTACAGTACATTTGAAGTACTTAAATACTAAAGAACCAGAGTAAATACATAAGTACCCAAATGTACTAATGAATTGGAATAATGAGTGGGTTAAGGGAAAGAGAACATATGACGAGGGCTAAGGAATACAAATTGAATGTTAACACAAAGAAACATACTATGAAAAGTATAGTGTGTGGCTGAAACAAAGTAAGTACAAAAATAGAAATGGACTGGAGTAAACCTGAGTAAACCCAGAGATGAGCAGGAAGTTGGGAAAGTGTTGGGATTGATTGTGAGCAGTCTGGAGGTGGCATGCGCTGCGCTGTATAGGGATATGACAGTGCCTGCGCTTGCGATTTCATGGTTGAGTTAGATGAGCTCCACCAGGAGCTCCAGGAAATGATCTCTGCAGCTCAGAAACGATATCAATGTCCTGCTGATGCTTGTTGAGCTAAACCCCCTGACTTCAAGGTCGGAGACAAGGTTTTCTTAAAAGCTGAATTAATTCATACTATGCACTCGACCAAGAAGTTCTCAGAAAAATATCTTGGACTGTTCGAAATTATTGCACAAGCCAGAAGCTGCTCCTGGACACTCCAGTTACTTGAGTCAATGCAAGCTATTCACCCAGTATTCCATGCATCCCAACTCGAGCCTGTTATCCCTAACACTATCCACAACTGTGTTCAATCACCCCCACCTCCAGTTCTGGTTGAAGGCAAACCTGAATATGAAATTTCTGAAATTCTAGACACCAAGATTGATTGTCTACATCAACACTGTAATCTTTGGTACCTAGTCAAATGGGCTGGTTACAAAGGTACCAACGAAGAAACATCCTGGCTACTAGCTACAGAATTGGGTAATGCCCCAGAACTTGTTGCTGATTTCCATGCCAAGTATCCTAACAAACCAGGTCCTTGTTCACCCTCATAGTACTTCCATTTCAACTTTGCTATATTATTCACTTATGCAAAATTCACTGGTCTCCGGTGAATCTCCGGCTTGTCACTCAGTTTCACTTTGTTCCTTTCATTTTCCTTTCAAATTCATATTATAGTCCCAAAAATCGCATTTCAAGATACAAACAATTTTATGTACAATAATGAGGGCCAAATGCCCTCCCAAGATCCTCCATTAAACCCCTACTCTTTCTGCCCATCTGCCATCTTGACATTGTTGTTCTCAGCGTGTCCAGGCTCCTGACCTTGCTCCGGTACCTGCTCCGGTACTTGCTCCAGCATGTTTGATGCCTCTGGTTCCCTCTCATGCTTGCAAAGTGGTTGTTCATCCACAGGTGTTGCCCCTTGCATCCTGTACCCAGAACCCTCCTCCATCAAAAGCCTCAGCTGCACATCACATTGTTTTTGCGCCTTCTCGACTTGCTTTGTCTGATCACACTGGTAGTCGGCAATCTTGTTCATATAATATGTGAGGTCCTTGAGAGTCTCCTTTGAGGACCCGAGCAATTTACTGATGGCATCAAATTTCTTGACAATTTGTGCCTGTCCCAGTAGCAGCTTCTCATTCGTCTCACGTTGAAGTTGGAGCATACCCTCCAATGTGTCAGCCGCCCTCGAAACCTCCCTCAGGAGCATTAGCTCTGCCCTGGAGTCCTCCTCCACCTTGCACTTCTTCGACAACCCAGCCTTGATTACCACCTCAACCTTCCATTTGCAAGGCATGCTCTTCACCAGCAAGCACTTCTCTGCCTGCTTCGTGCAGTCGAAGCAAGCATGCCCATCACCCTGCACCCAACACTCCAGCACCTTGCAAGTGCAGCTCTCACACTTGTCGTCGCTGTGCACCTGCATCCATTCCATGTCTGTTGTCGAGTTCCAGGGATGGGGCATCAGCATGATGCCTTTGCCTTTGCTGTCTTCATCGGGCCCAGATGTCTCCTCACATTTGATGGGTTTGCACACCACAGCCTTGCCCTTTCCCTTTGTATTCTTCTTAGGGGGGACAACAGATTTCATGGGCAATTTATTTGGTCAGCAAAACGAATATATGCAATCCTAGTAACCACTTACCTGCACTATAATCGTTGTGCTCTGAGAAACATGAAATTGTTAGCACTCAGGTCACTCCAGAAACGTGCTCCGACTTACCCCAGATGCCCCCATCTTTGCCAATGTATCCTGCATACATTTCTTCTTCACAAGTTGTTTGCACTCCCTCTGCGCAGCCTTCTCCCTCATCATCTGCTCCCCCTGATCCCTCAGCTCCTGGGCCTGCCTACATTCGTGTGCATCCCTCTCGTGTATCAGCTGAGCTTCCTGCTCATGAGTCAACTGCTCTTCCTTCTTGCATGCCAAGCATGCCACCTCCTCTGCACATGCCAACTCCTCCTTTTTGTGCGCCAATTGTCCCTCCTCTGTGTGCACTAACTCCTCCTTCTTGCATGCCAAACATGCTTCCTCAGTGCATGCCAACTCCTCTTCTTCAGCTTGGAGCTTTGCTAGCTCTTCAGCGGCCTCACACTCTGCACACAGATGTTCTTCCTTGTGTTTTCTGGCCTGTTCTTTCAAAGTGGCCTTGCATTGAGCAATTGATTGCTGGGATGACAACATTGTATTGATATTGAAACAGTTGAGTTTCTTGCATTAAGTGATGATGGTTGGACTTAAAGAAATTTTTAACTTCACATTCGTATTTTTCAGTCACATGTCACAGCCACAACAACCCTCCAAGCAACTCAAGCGTTTGTTGCTAAGGGGGAAATACTGTCATATCCCTATATGGCATAGCAAGTGCCATCCTTGCATTGCTTACAATCAATCCCGATGCTAATTTGACTCTCAGCTTGCCTCCAGGTTTACTCAGGTTTACTCCGGTCTATTTCCATTTTCATACTTACTTCATTTCAGCCACACACTATACTTTTCATAGTATGTTTCTTTGTGTTAACATTCAATTCATATCCCATAGTCCTCATCATATGCTCTCTTTTTCTTAACCCACTTACTTCTCCATTGCACTAGTATAAATGTAGTGCTTTGCATAGTACTCTGGTTATTTAGATCTTCTAGTATTTAAGTAGTTCAAATGTATTGTAGTACTTCAGTTTTTTAATTACTTATCTATCTACATTCACATCCACCTACATCTTGTCCTCAACATCCTTACAAAACTCCCTAAACTACCTCTGAATCCTCCCCTGTCATCCCTACTTGTATTATCCTTCTTGTCATTGCACTACATGCTCAACAAGATCTCCGGTCTCTGGAGATCCCTCCTGACCAAAGGGTTGGTCAGGAAGTTGAGTATTGATCCCCATCATATCTGAATCAGCTCACTCACTGCTATCTGTAAATTGGGCATTAGGAACGAAGGAGGTGCAGCACATAAGCTGAAGCTGTCGCCCTTCTTGATCTCCTACCTTGGTAGCACTCGAATGCATTTACTGGAGATATCCCCAGAGATTCCGGAGCCTCTCTCTGTTGATCTCATGCACACCATCCATCTGGAAACTCTGGGCTATATCCTGGGAAGACCAGTTCGTGACAGGTCAGGAAGTTGAGTATTGACCTCCATTATATCTGAATCAGCCCACTCACTGTTACCTCTAAATTGGGCATTAGGAATGAAGGAGGTGCAGCACATAAGCTGAAGCTGTTGCCCATCTTGACTCTTGTACCCTGGTAGTGCATGAACACATTTACTGGAGATATTCCTGCAGTCTCCGGAGTCTCTCCCTGGCAACCTCTCTCACTCTACCTGTCCGGAACCTCTGGGCTATATCCTGGAAGATCAGTTCGTGACACCCCACCAATGACATGATGGCAGACACTCTTACAAAGGCACTCCCAAGAATGAAGGCAAAGCACTTTGCAACTGCATTAGGATTAACTACAGTTTGAGAGGGAGTATTGGAATTACAAACCATTAGTCATCTACAAAAGCACAGCCACAGACTGTTCTCTTCATGCCCAGACCACTATTTTCATTTCTGGACTTACTTACAATTTTCACGGTAGAAAGTTTTATGTAGTTGGTGATATGTATTCACCTTGTTTCAATGGACTTTGTATATAAGTAGTGTACTCGACATCATACCACCTCAGTCTAATCTACATTGACTAAGGTGAGTACTCTATCTTGTTATTATGTCTTTACTGTTACTAATTACTTTACACAGTTATTATTTGTTCCCATAGGTATTGTTGATATCTATAGTCCAATCTACGTTGACTGAGTTATTATTTGTTCCCATAGCCGATTCTATTAACCGGCTGCTATCATTATATAATAACTACTTTTGGATGAACCAATTCTATTGGCCAGCTGCTATCATTATGCTATTATTACATAATTATAGCAGCCCACAAACATGGGAACCCTGCCAATCTGCTTGGGTCACCTGATCCTGAAATCGGCCACCATAGGAATATGGCCACTGATTTCTATAGCGTCGTACACTCAACAAAATTCTTCGAGTTTGGTACCGTTGGATAGCATTTCATTAGGTCTACAACATGAGAGAAAAATTAAACTGAAATTATGGCTCAAAGTTTTGCTATATGGCTAAGGACGAGTGATTTTTATCACATGTCGTCAATTCTTTGTGTGGGAAACGCCGTTCGAAAATCACAATTGATCTAGAGGCAGAACCACCCATCCCCTCATAGAAAAAATTATATATCAATACTCTGACGATAATGGAGGAAACATCGTAAACTCAAGTTGTTATTCTATCCCCAGAACTGGTTTGATAATTTGGTGTCTTTCCGACAGCTTTTTCTCAAGCTTCAGATCGCACCCTTATTTACAATTTTGCAATTTATGAACGGAAGCCGGGAAAACTTCAAAAATTTCGGTCATACATTTATTAGCAGACTTGTCTACTACGCATTTACCATTCACATAAATTTTAGCAGCAAATCTGCTTGGGCTATAGGCCTATACTCTCGAGAACACCAAATTTACTCGTTCCAACTGACTGAAAGAATAAGTCGGTCAGACATTTCCTAACGATTATGAAACACGATGATAATTAACGAAATATGAAGACAATCTAATCCGTCAAATTTCAGATTTCTGCGTCCATCATTGATTGAGATACAGTCAAATTGTTGCTGTGAGACAAGGTTGCCAATGTTCTATTTTAAGATATCAGGGTAAAATGTAATGAACCAAATATGATTTGAATTGAAATAGCGCTGGCCAGGTTCCCTGTAAAAGCATCATTTTGGGTCATCGCAACTAAAATATTCATTGTGGACCTTCCTGATATGCGAAAAATCTGAAACTTGAATTTGAGTGATTTAAGACAAATTTCTATCGACTGGAAAAAAAAAATTGAACTGAAGGACCTCTGTAGAAAGTGTAATTTAATGCGTAACTTGAAATAGCCAGCTTCATGGTCACATTGGGTGGAAGAAAGGGTAAATGAAATGAAATCTAAATAGTTTCTAGCGAGATGACTTATAGAAGTGATATGATAACCAGTACCTACTACCTCCGTGGGAGGAAAAGAGAAGGGAAGCGTAGGCCAAAAGATCAACCAACAAGCACGTAGAGCCCACACATCTTCTACCGGTCATGAATCATTGTTCGCTTGACGGGTTTGTTTATGAATACACGTGAGCTGGTCTGTGCGTGAGACATGTAGGAGTTTTAACCTCAAGGGAAGGCGCACTTAAAAGTTCGTCACAAAGCATCTTCATTTCCTCCGTAACCTTGCAACGCTGGTAAATGATTATGGCATAACACTACCCCCTATTTGACTGATTAGTGGCTTAAGATATGCCTTGGCCTGAATTCATCACTTTACAGTTCGAACTCGTTAACAAGTTCACTACCGAAGAAAGCGATTATTACGGGCCATTCAATGCCCTCCTTAACGAGCTCTTCCCTGCTTCCGAATACTACCAGATTGCTCCTCAGTTCAAACGCATCGCCGGTTCTATCGACTTCACTATCATTTACCTTATCACAAGACGAAAGGTTCCTGTCTTGTACATCGAGGTTAAGACTTACATCGCATATGATAAGGACTCCGCACGGAAGGCGGCGGACGACCAGATGCGCGAGAGGGTTCTCGACTTTACTGCAGGAAATATTCCAATCCCCAAGCTCTATGGACTAAGTGCATTGGGCACTCGGTTCTGTGTCTACGAGTATACCGTTGCGAATCGCTTACTCACCCCACCGCGTATCGCCCCTCATTCCGACCTTGTTACCGACACTGCACCCAAGGAGAGATGGAATCTTGATATCTTAGAACCGCAGGGCGAAGTTAGGTTGAAAGAAGTTGTTGGCCATATCAAAGCGATGGTCGCTGATCTCCGCAATGATTGTAAGTCTTTTGCTCTTTCCTTGAACCTTCTTGACGCCGTGAACACAGAACGTCTGATTGGAAGATAGCTCCCAAAGATTGTTACCGTCTCCTAGTTTGTTTTTGAACTGTGCATGTGCAAGGTTGTAGTGTCGGGAATTGTACTTTTATGTTTATAATGCTGATCAATTTCTGGTCTGTCGAGCTCATAAGATTTGTTGCTGTTATTTCCGTCTACTAGAATGTCTGTCTTATAGTCTGTAGAGGATAATATTCACAATTTTTTCGGGACAATAAGCGAGAGGAGTGTCAGGAACCTGCTGTAGTATTAAAATAATGAAAAAAAACATATGAATTGCTGCTTTTTTCCACTGTATGTGACTTCAAGGCAAGGCTTACCACCCATGAAAGTACCCCTACCTACAAATTCTATAGCAGTTTTAGAACTAAGAAAACGAACGGAGTTCCTGTTCGCCTCAAACATATCCCTTTCATTCCGAGTTATGGGATAATTATACATCATCCTATTTGGGATCCAGTGGGAATAAACCGACCCTTACCTTGGCTCTTACTGGAAAAAGATCAAAGGCGGAGAGGCCGGAACCGGGAGTCTGCATGTGCCTCAATGCAGGGAAAAGGTCCCTCGAAAGGATGACAAAGAAATGGAAGGCCGTTGTCGACTGGGATAGAGCGTGCTACAATTTCCATAAAAAAGGACACATGGCCAAGGATTGTTGGGCAAAAGGAGGTGTAAAAGTAGGACAAGGACCAAAAGAGAGGAAAGGGACGAACCAATGATATAGGACAAATCAAGCAGAGCGTCGATGAGGGTGACGTCTCAGATGCAGATCGTGATGTCCTGCGAGACGACTAGTCGATGATATCTGCCTACCGTGCAAGGATGTACATCTCATCTAGCCCCATCAAACCGTAAAATTCCTGTCATTCAATATTGCATATCTCTCTATATCAGCCTTATAGTACCTTTCTTTTGGACATCAATATAATCTTTGGGTTTAATGTAGGTACCTGGATTTCTTTGATACATAGTTACTAGTATTTTTCTCTCAGTTTCACAAGTTTCCTGGGTTTTCCAGGTTTCCGTAGTGCATGGATGGAGTAGGTTTCCGGGAAAATGGGACATAGGTTCCAAGTTCCCGATTTTCCTTTTTTTCGATGGTTTTCACAGTTTTTTTGGATTGAGAAACCGGCGGAAACGAAAATACTTAATTACTGATGAACTCGATCTTGCTTGCTGCTTGCTGGTCAAATCCCCATGCATCTTGGTGATCCTTCAACAATTTGAAGGGAAACTGGATGATTCTCTGCTCGTCATAGTAGAAACGAGACAATTAGAGTTTAGGATTAGTAAAATCTTTAGCTTCGGTAGTAACTGCTCAAGAGATATGGGTAACGAACTCTCCAGGATATTAAGTAGCCGCTTACTACATAATATTCAACGGAGTATGTCAAGTATTTTGGAGTGCCTCAATGCTACAGGTCTTATGATGCTCATATTTCACGGAGAAACTGAGCACTTATAACTTTGAAAGCAATATTTGATGGGTTGTAGGGTTTCTCAATTGAGTGTGAATTCATTTCTTGATTCTTGTCGCACTCCTGCCTAGATAAATGCAATTAGCAGTACCCTATAGGATAGCTGATAATCAAGATAAAATATAGCTGCTCTATGACTCTTGGTTTCTAATTTTATTGAGAGTAGAGTCTAATGTACTGCAAAAGCTAACAATGCCAAATTAATTTCTCTATTTTTGTGGTGAAGAGTTAACTTCTTGGATGTTAGCTTTGCAGTGAAAAGCTACCTTTTTGAAGGAAGTTTCCTCATGACCTTTTAATAAATTTCTTAAGTGGGACAAATACCAGTATAAATAATGAATATCTAAGTTGAGAGGCATATGATGATGTATATATGCCCCATCATTTCTCCACACTTCTGTTGCAGAAGGCCATGCTGTAAATTAAAGTAATTTAATTGAGATTTATGCATGTTCTGTACAGATAAAATGATCCTCAGATAATATCAGCATAGAGATATTGGCTCTACCTCTACCAGGGTAATTACTGCTCTGTAACTTGACAAGCATATATATGATCAGAGGTGTGGGAAGGTGCAATCTACCAATTATATTCAATTTCATGTCAAAACTTCAACACATTTTACTTAAATGCCTTGTAGGTTGGTTGCTGTTGACTCCTGTCAGTGCAACTTATTGCAGAATTACACCACTAGTTAATATTCTTGCATCACTGATGTTGTAGAGAATAGCAGGTATATGATTATCCCTAAGCCCTAACAATATCACATATAATACATCCTTTCAGTAGGCCATTTGTTCATCTTACAGGTATCAGAGAAAGCTTTATACACACTTTTATTATTATTAATATTTTGTATAGCAGAATGAGGGGCTTGATTTTAGATATACTAATACTAAAATATATGAGTCAGAAAAATGAGGGATGTGTTTTTGAGTGTAATATGAATCAAGATGAAGGAAAAGCACATAAAATGTACCGAGCGCAGACCGGGGACGTGATGTGCGCGCGGATGTTCACTAGGTCAAGTCGGCTATACAAGATCGGGACCTTAAACTGACACCTGCTCATTTGGCCCTGCATCTTTTTCAACCTTTCTATCATTATTTCGATGGGCCGGATTTAATTTTATGAAGTGAGCACCAGTTTCTAAATAAATGGACAAAGTATTTGGTATTCACCAGAATACTGTCGCTAGAGCGGGACGAGCCAATTATTCCTCAATATTCTAAAATGCCGACATCTTCGCCGACAATTCAGCAGCGAGCGCATCAATCATGTCTGTCGGAATGTCCGGCAGTGAGAAGGAGGGTTTCAGAGCTTCCACTTCGCTAGTGACTTTTGGAATGACCACATCACGGGAGTCGAAGCCGAATTTAGTACGCAACTTAGCTGCAGACGCTGCGACTTCGCTCTGTTTGCTCGCAGCTTCTGCAGATGCGACCTCTGTGCGGACTGTAGATAGATTTAAATGAACTGTGGGTTTTTGTTTTGGCTCGTCCATGATACGCACAGGTGATATCTCTTTCGGGTAAGATAGGCATCCCGACTAGTATTGCTCTCGCTTCTAGCGATGCGCCATCTGTGGTGAATTTTATTCAACGGGTAAATTGCATAAAAGGGAGAAGGGCTCACCTAGTTGCGCGCGAGAATCCAGTGGAGTTGCGAATGCCATCGGAAAACCAAGGGAAGTGAAAAATATCAGGGTTTTGGTAAAGAGCATTGCGAATTATTAAAGATAATGAATTCTGGTAAGTCTGATCGACTGTAGGGTTGAGATCCTGATGTTCTTCCTGGCATATGGCTTTTTATCTATAAAAATCCAGGCATTTAATTACTCAGTGAATAACCTGCAATTGTTGCAAGAAACCCACGGGCCCCTGCACATCGCGAAGATTTCAAGTCGACGTTGCTTCTCTTCCGCACTATGCCAGCAGCTTGGGAAACTAGGTCCTTAATAGATCTCGGTGCTGGAATCAGAGGGATCTCCTTCAGCCAAAATTAGACTACTATAGACAGCAGAGAATTAAGCGCTGTTCTAGAATTCAACGTGTTACAAGAAACCCATGGATTCTGTGCCTGCACTTCGTGAAGATTTCAAGTCGAAGCTGCTTCTCTGCCGCACAATGCCAGCTGCTAGAGAAACTGGGTCCTCACCAGCTCTCGGTACTGGAATCTGAGTGATCACCTCGAGCTGAAATTAGACACCTCGAGGCAGCAAAGGTGACGGTTGAATGAAGCGCCGATTCAGAGGCCTAACTGGGTCTGCATTCTAGCCGAATTCGCACACCGAATCAATTCAAGGACAGTAGTTGAAGAAGAAAATGATCCTAATTCGTTACCATATCTACCTCCCTGCTAGGTTTAAGTGCTTCCGTGGGTGCGCCATATAGATCGTTGTGTGGATTGTTCCTGGCCCTACTTCATGGGAGTTTGTGGTCCTTGTGATTCTACTTTCACCCCTTATTTTGAAGAGTCCCCAGTGCCGTAGTGGAAACAAGAGGATTAATAAACATTAGAAGCGCTTGCACATACGTTTGAAATCTCTTCAGATAATTGTACTTAGTCCAAAGACGAAGTTATTAGGAGTTTTGACTCTAGACCTATTTTCAATTTCCATGCTGTTATCGATCTCTTGTTCTCGGATCTCCGACATGAACTTCGAACACCGGCGCACGATTTAGTGTAAAAATATTGGCTCTGTAATGGAAGGGAACCTCTGTTGGAAGAAACATGCTCTGGTATGCTGTGTTTAGAAAACACATGCATAACAAAGAGCTGCACTAAATCAGCAGAAGTGACTGTGTCATGTGTCGGAATGAAGATACTTTGTTTAGATAGTCGGTCAATGACTACCAATATAGCATCATAACTGCTGGATGGCAGAAGCTTCTCAATGAAGTCCATAGAGATCAAATTCCAGGATAATTCTATTTGGAAACCCTGGTACATGCGAGAAACCCCATTGTCTATTTGGAAACCCGTGTACTGATGTTGACACTTGGCCGGTCCTCCGGGAGCTCGGAGCATCATGTGGTATTTAATTCCGAGTATGTCCAAGTACTTATATGCAGGTCCCAGTTGAGTCTACAAGCAATCTATGAGTCCTGTGTAGTTGTAGTAGTCAAATATTCTGTCTGAAAAATCCCATGCCTATTCTTGGAGGAGAGGACAACAACTATGACTGTGCCCAGCTGCCGGCACAGCCTTGGTTGAAGCAAAGTGTGATGTCTGCAATAACAAGAACACTAGCAGCCAACGGTGCTTTCCAGCGACTTTGAGAATAGCAAAGGCCAAGATACCTCACACTACTATGTATCCTCCGCTTAGATAATTCTTGAAATGGATTTATTGTGTATTTGTGCTCAAATGACGAAACGGCAAAATCCACTGTAATGATGCTGTGACAATCGATTTAAACAGATTAAATTCACTACTCCGAGAAACGGAAATTCTCGTGCACTTTTTTGTTGCTTTTTATCCATAAAATAAATTTATATTCTTATAGATTAGAAAGCCAAAAATAAGTCTAGCAAACATCTAAGAGATGGTAGGACGGAAATGTTTTTTAACTTCCAAAATGGTCAAAGTGATTCAATCACTAGTTAGCCATACTATATGCTATAAGTTCATCATCACGACCACTCAGTCGGCATGATTGATTTTCTTTACAAAAAGATGGGTTCTGAAGTACAAAACTTTGCCTACACTATCTAAATTATCTAATAAACGTGTACATAAGTTTTTTTAAGGAAACAATCACTCAGCAGCAAGATGCATTTTAGGTGGGTTGTCATGCTTATGCCTTCCCGGCAAAGCAGATTTTCAATTACCGCATGTGTTGACAACTGATGCGATGCAGCACATTCAATGCTGATACATGCAGCTGAGTTTTAATTATTTGATCGTCTCGATGAATGCAGATGGTGACATTAATATTATGTGACTGACGACTGAGTGGTAGCATATAGTAGCTGTGACCTAGACATTTGTCCCACGCAAGTGATCACTGATCACGGCCGGTGCCGCCGACTTTCAAAGAACCCCCACTTTCGTTTTGTACAGGGGTTTCAGCTGAAACCCCTGAAAGTGGGTTTCCAAATAGAATTATCCCAAATTCCATGGGCATTCAGGTATCGGAAGTTGTTTGAGAAATCCATATGGTTTGTGACATTGGGGTTTCGAGCACATACAGGTAACACAAGATTTACAATAGTCTTTAACAAAAGTGCAGAGACCTGGCCAGGTGTATTCCCATCGGATGAGTTCAAGTGTTTTGTTCTGACCAAGGTGACCAGAAAGAATGTGGTTGTGCTTATATTGAAGGATTCAAAGGCAGAGATTATCGGAAGCAGGAATGTAGATTCTATTGTTGAGGCACAAGAAACCATTCGCAGAAAGTGACCAACAGCATGATGTGTGCAGTAGAAATAGGGTCAGAAGAAAGAGCGGAAATGATATTATTGTGAAGTTGTTCCACATCCACTACTATAGACGTGCAGAGAGTTGGACCTATGAAATAAGTGGTGTGTAGAGAAGCAGAAAGCTGTTCTTGCATAAACACTGGGCAGAAATTGTGCAGATTCACTTTAGCATGGTTGTTATTCCCCCCTTTAGGATAGACATCCCATCGTCTAGCTAAAGAGTCAGGTTTAGTTCCAAGGCATCCAGAGCAGAAACTGTGAGGTTGCTGAGTTTCGAGAGCATGAGAGGGTGATGAAGTTAGGCAAACACAAGAGAGTTTTGAGAGAGAGTACTTAGAAATAAGTAAGCTTTGCATATTCAAGGTACTCGATTCAAGAAGACTGACTAACTACTCTACAACTATACTACTTATATACCTATTCTAAATACTTGTTGTTAGCTAAATGGGTAATAAACCCCTTATTTCAGAATCTGTTGGGTTTCACAGTTATATGGTAATTGGAAACAGGAATGAACATAGCATGTAATGCTTGGAGGTGAATTGGAGTCTGCAAAATTCATATGTATAATAAAGGTAATCTGAAGTAAGTACAATGCGATGCAGGGTCGTAGAGATTGTATTCTATTCTTAGGATATCAGTGTCCAGGAAGTAAGTCCTGTACCTTACAGAAACGAATGATCATGTTGAACTGTGAAAGGTATTCTGACCATCTGGCTTGTTGGTGTGTAAGAATCTTGGTAGTGGAGAAATATTCCAGATTCTTGTGGTCGGTGACAACATCTGTCAGAAGTGGTGCTCCTTCAAGATAATGTTGCCAGATGCAGAAGGCTTCAAAAATTGGAGGTTTTTACACTCCCCCAGGTGTTCTGTACAGACTCTGTACAGATTTCTCAGGATCTGTACAGATTCCACACAGATTCTGCACAGATTCTGTATAAATTAGGTCTCAAATGTGAGAGAGTCTGTACAGATCTGCACAGAATCTTCAGATCTGTGCAGATTACACAGAATTCCTATGATCAAACTGCACTCAGAGTCTGTACAGAGTCTGAACAGAGCCTTAGATGTTCCTTATTCTTATTATAATATATTTTTTTAAAAGCATAGGAATTTTCTAAAAATAAATATTTGACTAAATCATAGCCACTGCTTACATAAATCTATATTTGGTATATCATGCTTTTAAACAATTTTCTCAATGAGAAAAATGCAAAATATTTTTCTAATATAGACTCTTGTGATATAAATAGCAGATATTAGTTGCTGTTATGCTACATTTAAGATGCCTAATTTAAATACTTATTATATATTATTCTAAAGATAGATAATAAGTTTAAATTGATCTGATCAATTATGTTAGTGTGGAAATTTTCTAAAAATAGAGATTTAATTAAACCATAGACATGGCTTAGATAAACCTATATGTGATAAAATTATACTGTCAACATGTATCCCACTGAGATCTATTTTTAGAATATTCCCACACTACCACAAATTGATCTGATCAATTTAAACTTATAATCTATCCTTAGAATAATAAATAGTAAGTATATGAAAATAGTCATCTTAAATGTAGCATAACATACATTAATACTCACTATTTATATCACAAAAGTCCATATTTGGAAAGTATTTTGCATTTTTCTCAATGGAAAAAGTGCTTAAGAGCATGCTTTTACCACATATAGGTTTACCTAAGTAGTGGCTATGATTTGGTCAAATTTCTACGTTTAGAAAATTCCCACACTAACACATAAGGAATTTAATTATTTATCAAAATATGTCATATTTAAAATAGGACTTTATCCAAATCTATTTTTAGAAAATTCCCACAATGCCAAATGAGGAATTGAATCATTTACCATGTTACACCATATTAAAATAGCAGTTATATTAGAAATTTGTCACATTTTCTTACTTGTGTAACAATCACCTATGAACTCCTAGGAAGTACAGAGTCTGTACAGTTTCTGAGCCTCTGTACAGATCTGTACAGACTACCTGGGGGACTGTAAAGTATTGAAAAATTGCTAGAAGTTCCTTGTTGTGAGTGTCATAATTCAGTTCAGAAATAGTGAAGGTGCAAAAGTGAAAAGCAACCAGATGAATTTCATTGTCTGAAGTGATGATGGATAGAATAGCTCCCAAATCATAGTTGGAAGTGACAGTTTCTACAATGATCTGTGCATCAGGTATCCAGTGAGTAAGAATTGGAGCAGAAATAAAAGCTTCTTTAAGTCTATTGAAAGTGTCACGACAATCTTGATTAAAGTCCCAGTGGATACTTTTCTGCTTAAGTTGGGTAAGCAGTACAGTGATGTTGGAATAGTTTTGGATGAATTGTTGGTAGAAATTAGCAAATCCTAAGAAGGATTGAATGTCCTTAACTTTTTGTGGTTCAGGCCAATCTTGAATAATCTTGACTTTGTCTTCTGACATTGTCAGACCTTTTGGGGAGAGGATGTAGCCTAGATATTCCACAGAGTTGGAATCAAATTTGCATTTGTCGACACAAACGAAAAGTCCATGCTGGCAGAGTCGGCAAAAGACTTCCTTAACATGTTTCCAATGCTGGGCAGTATTGTTGGAGTATATGAGGATGTTCTCAAGGTAGACTGTAACACAAACATCTAATAGATCTTGGAAAATGTTGTGCATGAAATGTTGGAAGGCTGCTGGTGCATTAGTGAGTCCAAATGGCATATCTAACCACTCGAAACTGCCATAACACATGCAGAAAGCAGTTTTCCTCTCTTCACCTTCTGCTATATGTACAAGATGATAAGTGTGTTGGAGATCTAGTTTAGTATAGACACATGCTTTCTGAGGACTGTCAAGTAGGTTGGAAATGAGCAGTAATGGATATTGGTCTTTCTTGGTGATTTGGTTGAGGCTGCAAAAATTTACAGAGGCAGAGAGATCCATCCTTCTTCTGCAAGAAAAGCACAGGGGCACCATGCAGAGAGTGGGAGGGACAAATAAACCCAATAGAAAGGTGTTCATCAATGAACTTGCAAAGCAACTTTAATTCAAATTGCAAAAGGTAATAGACTGTGCCTAGTGGAGGTGCAGTGCCATCCTCCAGGTTAATCTTCAAGTTGTAAGGGCAGTGCAGGGCAAGTGTGTTGGCATGTGTCTTGCTGAATACATCAGTGAACTCATGGTATTCCTTCAGGACCTTAGAGAGGTCAACTTGTGCTTCTGTAGTAGAAGTGGAGAGTCCTGAAACTGAAGGTGCAGAAAGATGTAGGCAGAAAGTTTGCAATCCAGACAAATTACTAGCACTCAAAAAAGCGGAAGCATTAATGAAAGAGATTGGCAGAGACTGCAGAGCAGTGTCAGAAACTGGTGTGGGTTGACAAAGACAAAGTGATCTTGTGCAACAAAGAACAGAAAGTAAAACTACTCAACTCCCAGTCAATCAATGGATTATAGTGGGAGAGCCAGTTATATACAAGAACTAGAGAGCATGAAGAATTGAGCAGAGTAACATGACAAGTTAAAGTCATGCATTCACCAGTTGGAAAACAGACAGGGAGATCAAGTACCTTGGTAAGATAAGTATTTGAGGAGCCGTCAAAGAGTTTCAGTTCAATTGGAGGAATAGCAGTAGTAGTGTGTCCATGTAGACGTGCAAATGAAGTATTGATGAAACAATGGGTTGAGCCAGAGTCCACAAGTGTCGGAAAAGGGGTGGTAGAGTCGGAAATAAGCAGAGAAATGAGTTGGACACATAAAGATTGAGAGTTGGAAAGAGCAGAAGCATTGAGTCTGAACTCCATATCTGCACAGTTGAGTTCAATGCAGTTCTCAGCCTGTGCAGAGACCTGAGGACTGCTCTCTATTTTTCCGAGCTCTTAGAGCTGGAAGAAGAGCTATCCATACTCTTGTCAGAAGCAGTTGCTGCATGTGCCTTAGCCTTAGTGGCAGAAGCAGCTGCTTTATTACAATCCTTAGCCATATGTCCAGAACCTCCACAGAACATGCAGAGATTATTATCGAAACAGTGTTGGTGCTCCTGAGAGGTCAACTTTCCGTCTTTACTGAGCTGGTCAGAAAGGTCTGGCTTTTTCAGCATGGATTTCGAAGAAGTTGTGTTTAAGGAGTTATTAGAATTCTTATTATTGCTGTTGTTGTTGTTGTTGTTTGAAGTGTTGGAGGATTTCGAAATATTGGCCTGTTGATTGTTATTGTTACCGGAGGACTTCTTACCCTTTTCAGAAGACTTTTCCAACTTGGCAGTGAAAAGGAAATGTAGCCTGTAGGGTAGATGTGACAATAAAATCATTTTTACCACCCTATAGACTGTTCACTACCTC
>JASFDF010000276.1:0-29011 GCA_036937115.1 Nidularia sp. FH-822889
CTGATTTATAGGGAATTTACTGCATAATAGTTGTCTATGTACTCTGCACAGAACACCTGGGGGAGTGTAAAGACCTCATGACATGGGTTACTGTTCTGAGATGCTTCAGAAAATAATGCATATAAAAAACCAGTCAGAGCATGCACCTTCAGAAACCAAGGTTAAACATTCACCATCAAATTTGCTTTATTTAATGACTAAGAGCTTCAAAAGGAGCAGTGGTCAAGTTGTTAAGTTCTTTACTCAGAAAACCTAGTAATTCAGAGTTGGGTGGCTGTGATATTTTTTAGTTCAGTCCCAATGCCTACAGTTTGCCTTCAGTACAATTTTTTTTAATTTGATAGTATATACAGTAGATAGACCATAGGCCATTAGGAAAACAAGGGAAAATGAGTCTAGGTTTATATAGGCAGATTTACCTTGAGCTCATAAACAATTGGTACTATAAGTACATTTATTGCACATCAATATGTAATGCAATATCTGACACAGTAGTGTTTGTGAGATTTGGAAGGAGAGTAAGTATTTTAAAAGTTCAGAGGTCAAATATTTTGATTTTATGACAATTCTAATCAGTTTGGCAATGATTGTAGAGCATTATAATGCCTCATCAAATTTCCCTCCCACATGAGAAAAATATACTTTTTTCCAATGGTAGCAGGTATTTATTTTAGAACTTTTTCTCTTTACAAGTAATCTGCTATGCAACATCCTTTTCTTTACTTAGAACAGTATCACATGAGTAGCTATATTTGGACTAGCCAACGACAACAGTAGCTATACTTAGTATATCACACATGGACCATTATAGATTACTATAAGTAGCTTCCTGTATCTTGGTCTTGCTCTTCAGCTTGACCTAGGCAAATATAGCCTTAGTGACATCTTCACTCAAAACCCCTTGAACTCAGAATCAACTTAAACCTCTTGGACTTAGTCTAGAGGCTCATCAGAACCTAAGCTTCTCTTAGACAGAGACTTAGTAACTTGACAGCTGTCTTACCAAAGAAGCATGTCTTTCATTGAACTTAAGGACATAACAAGTGGTATCACTACTATTAATAAACCTAGACCCAACAAACTTTGCTTTGAACCTAAGAAGGCTTAAGTCACCATAACAGTATTAGTAGGTTTATGCACACACTTTTTTATGTATGTTACTGAAATTTTCACTTTCACTTTAACTTAACAATGGATAGCATTAGATTTCTTAATTATTGACTCAAATTGCAATGTTCTCTCAAATGACTTAATTTACTCACAACTCACACTATGTCCTAAGTGGGGAGTGCAAGTATGCAAACTAACTTTTGCATTTTGGTCAGCTCACAGTGAGGAATCATGCTGTTATTTGTACTTATTGTAAGTCTTCAGAATACTGAAATGGCCTTGCAGTAGAATCCCATTAGAGTGAAGAATTATACAAATGAATTGTGTTTACAAAATGTAGTAAGATGCTACAATTCAGACAAAACTAAGGTATTGTTATATCAAAGTCTTGAAATAAAGGCTATATGGAGATTATAGGCAGCAACTTTGCAATGCCTTATAAAAGATAACAAGGCCTTATTGGTGATACTGCACCCTTAGCTGGGTTTCAACTATCTCTGGAAATATCTTTTACATTAAATTTTTGTGATGACTAGGACTAGCTACATTATACCTCAAATTTTGTTTTCCTGCTGCAGAAGCATATACTTGACATATGAGGGGTGTACACTGACCTTTGGTTTACTGATCTGCTTATGCAGAGCCCAAGTCAGGGACTCTAGTCCCTTACCAGGGTTATGGTAGGCATTGGGTCCACAAAGATAAGAATGTGATTTGGTGCATAAGTGACCTTGTGTTCAAATATGGCAGGTGTGATGTTAGCGCTCTGTCCCCACTGGGCGACCTCGGCCCTGGCACCACGATCTCCGAAGCGCCCTTCGCGTCCTTAATTGCAACATCTTGACTCGACTACGAACCGCTATACCTGAACACCAACTTCCCTACCGGTGTTCATATAAACCCCTCTTGCCTCATGCCCCTCTCCTCTCAACACAATGCCCCCCGGAACGCCCTTCAGCTCCTTCACCCCGCCCTACCCCATCCGCGTGGACGACTTTACCTCCCTCCTGCCGACCGCGCCCCTTCCACTCCCAAGGCTGCACCTCCTCACACACACGCACACAGATCATCTGACCGGACTCGCGGCCAAGTCTTTCGGGTATCGCGTGCTGTGCTCCGCCGACGCGAAGGAGATGTTGCTGCGGCACGAGGCATATGGGGAACGGAGGCTGCTGGCGGGGGGCTTGAGGGTAGAGAGAGCCAGGACCTATAAGCATTTGAGGGTGGGACGGGAGGAGGGGGAGGAGGCGGACTGGGGGCGGGACTTGTTGAAAGTCGTGGAGGTGGGGAAGACTGTGCGGGAGCAGCTGTTCGAGGACCTGGAAGTGAGGATTACACCATTGGATGCGAATCACTGTCCTGGGGCTGTTATGTGCGTCCTACTTTCTCTTCTGCTTTCCTGCTTTCCTTCCTTCCTGACCTTTATCATAGGTACCTCATAGAAGGCCCGTATGGTACCGTTCTGCACACGGGCGACTTCCGCGCCGAGCCTTGGTTCCTCGAGTCCCTGAAGCGCAATCCACATCTACAGCCATACCTCCACCATGGAGACTTCAGTGCCTTTTCGAGCAATAGTGTTATAAATAAGACTCTCGAGGCGATATATCTCGATACGGCATGTGTCCTCTCCGATCTGGACGTGCCGACCAAGGTTAGTTCTGTCGTCTCTGGCTTAGTAGTGCGTGGGTGGCGCTTTGTGTTTTGATGCGACGATGTCGTTGTGCGGTGAAGATGCCTTGCTTCCCGTCCACCGGTGTTTCGAACTCCTGTGCATGAATGGCATCGCCGACGACGTCGTACACTGCCATGAATTGACGGCCTCTTGCATCACCGTTCAGCCATAGTACCTTGCATTCTCGTGCGACGGTAGTCTTGAATCGTCGTGCAATGGCTTTGTGCCGCTTCGCCTTCTCATTACCGATGCCCTCCTACCTTTTTACATTACCTTCCTCTTTACCAATGAGTACTAATACTCCCTTCCTGCCCCTATAGGAACAAGCCACCGCCGGTCTTATCGAACTCATGAAACTCCTCCCACCCGACGTGTACTTCTTTATCAATGCATGGACGTGGGGGTACGAGGACGTGCTCAAGGCAGTAGCGCGCGCGTTTCAGGCGCCGGTGAGTTGTTTCGTTTATTCGCATAATGCGGTCCCTCTTCCCTGTGTTGTTGATCTTATCCGCCGTTCCTCTTCTTTGCCCTGTGTCGTTCTTCTCGTTCCCTCCACCCTTCTCATTTAGCTGATCTTGTCCCCCTTCTCTCACCATGAACTCACTTCCTTCCTCGTACAGATCCACCTCGACCGTTACAAGCACTCCGTCCTCGCGCATCTCTCCGACCGTTTCCTCGCCGCCATCGTCACGCGCGACGCGCATATCACGCGGTTCCACGCGTGTGAGCGGTTCGAGCGGTGCGAGTGGGTCGACGTAAAGAGCGCACAGGAGCATTCCCACATGTCAAGCCCGGACGATGGCACACAGGAACTTAAGCACAACACGCGCAGTAAGATGGGGAAGCGTGTCGTGTATGTGAACCCGGTGACGATGGGGAAAGAGAGGTGGGAGTTGTATTTGAGGGAGATGAAGCGGATGCTGCAGCAGGGAGGGAGTGTGGATCATTTGGTGAGTGTTTTGGGATCTCGGGTTTTGCTCGCTCGCTTCTATCGTCTTTCTTGAGATCACGATGCTCTTGTCGCTCATGAAGCTTTCTGCCATGAAAACTTTCATAAATTTCATGATTCATTCGTTCATGATTCATTCTATCTGCAACACCGTCTTACCGTTTTCTTTCCCCTCTACACATTCTCTATTTCTTTTTTCCGTCTTTACATTCTCGCCTTTCTTTTTCTTCTTCCCCGTCTCTTCTTCCTTCAAATCCAAATCCAACTGAGTTTTCTCCCTTATTCAAGCTCGTTCCACTGTCCCGTCACTCGCCCCTCCCTGAGCTGAAATCCTTCGTCTCCCTCTTCCGCCCGCGGCGCGTCATTCCCAACACTCTTGATCCCCGCCTAGGAGGGCTCGACTGGAGGGCCATCAATAAGATGTTCGAGGGCTGTGTGTCCGAGCCAGGTGCGGGGCCCGTGGGATTCGGCTTGCATCCATCCTCCACATTTACTGGACCTGCGCAGCTCCCTGTGAACATCTCCGGGGTGAATGTGCAGGTGAAGCAGGAGGATCCTGAAGACGCCGATGTTGCGCTCCGGAACCTCGTTGGCGACGGGGCGAGCGACCTTGCGGCGCACTGGGCAGATGAGGGCAAGTTGATGCAGAAGCTGCAGGTTGTGAGACGATATTTGGGGCAGTTGGATGAGAAAGAGGCACCGGAGAGGAGAGGGGGGTGGTTGCATTCGTCGAGTTCAGTGCCGGTGCAAGGTGTGCGGGAGATGAATGAGGATCCAGGCGGGAATGTAGGGGCACGCGAACGGGAGTGGGAAGCGAGACGGGAAGGGCAAGGGAGTGACAGGAAGGGCAAAGGCAAGGAGAAGGCGAAGGTCTGGACCTACAAGAGAGCCCCCGCGCGAGAGCGGGAGAGCGACGAGGACACGGACTGCTCCGAGGCGGAGGACGCGCGTGGGCGGACGGCACACCAGCTATTTGCAGCGCTAGCAGGCGTGGACGCGCCTGACTATCCAGGGTCATGGGCAGCGAGCCCGAGTCCTACGTCAGTGATGGGGGTGCAGAGCTTGGAGTTGGAAGAGCAAAGAGAGCAGTTGAGGACGCCAGCTAAGTCGTCCGCTGTCGCTTCTGGATCGGGTGGTGGGGTGCCGAGGACGCCGGTGAGCGTGCCAGTGCGGTTGCAGAAGACGCGCGACAGATGGGAGGCGGGGCAGTTGACGCCGGATTCGTCGCCTGTGCGGCTTATGGAGAAGGCAGCGGGGATTGGCCCAAGAAACAAGGCCGAGACCGCTGGGGAGGGTGAGAGCAGGAGTGGGCTAGGTGCTAGGGCAAGTGGTAGTAGCCAAGGGCGGGACGTGGGCATGCTGGGTGCGGGAGAAATGGGCGGGAGTTCGGGGCAGGAAACGCGGACGCCAGTGCGGCATGTGTGGGCAAACACAAAGACTCCAATGTGCCGAGGAGCACCAGAGACGAGGATGCCTGTGCATCGAGTAGGCGCCGAGGCACGCACGTCGTTGCACGAAGTAGGAGCGCAGACAGGCACACCTTCACTCCAACAGGGGCCATGTACCCCCTTCCCGATATTACCCTGGCCACACAGTAGCACTCCACGTGTCGGAAGCGGGCTCCTTCCCCGACTGACTGGGGCACGAGAGAGGAAGAACGACGCCTTGAGTAGGAACATGGAGAAGGCGATAGTGTTCCCTCGCACCCCTATGCGCAATGCAGGCGAGGGCAATGGTAGCGGGGGGTTTGATCCCCCCTCACCGTTGGCTGGGCACAGTTTAGCGTCACCAATCTGTTTGCTTTCGTCTTCGCCGCAGCCGGGACCCATTCAGACTTCTTGGAGCGAGAAGAGCTTGCATAGTGTGCGATCAACATCAAACCCTGATGTTCGAGAGACTACTCCTGTAGATGATCTCTTGGCTGAGCCGACACCACGGCAGGGGAATGCAGCGGTCGTTGCGGATAATGAGCCTCTGGTGGGTATCAACAACCACTTCGAGGAATTACGTGCACAAAGGAGAAGAAGGAAGGATGGCAACTCTGCCTCCGGTTCTGGCGGAGGAATTGAGGGGATTACTTACCCTCAGGAAGTCTCAGTCTCAGTCGTAGAGGGCAAACACCACATCTCCCAGGAGCCGCAGGACATGCAGCCTTCACCGAAGAAGCAGAAAGTGACTCACCCAGCAACTATCCCGGGCCGTAGAGTGTCATCGTCATCCGCTCTGTCGTCCTTCAAGACGACTGGTTTCCATGTTTCTAGTTCACGGGTGATGTCCAAGTCTTTTCCCGAGCACTACCCTGGTACAGGAACCCTGGCGCCAACTCTGTTCACCACTGTCTCGCTCGGAGAACGTAAACCCTGTTCGAAGCGCACCCAGTATCAGCTCCAGCGTCTACGGATCGGAGAGCAGCTGGCAATGGCACGTCCAGATCTCGTCGCCCCGTCATACAAGGCCAAACACACAGAGTTGCTCGCCATAGTTGTGAAGGCCGAGACGAGGGAACAATACGAGGCTGCTGGAGTCGTTGTACATTGGAGCGCTGCGTCCAATGCTTCCACGGAGGGATACACGCAGTTGTCCTTTGACACTGTGTACGACGAGGAAGAGGAGGAGAAGACGCGAGCTATGGATTTGGAACGCACGCGAGAGATAACAGAGAAGGTTCGAAGCGACATCACGAGTGGACGACGGCCAATACTACCAGCTCTCCTGTGTGCGCAGTCGCAAGAGGAGTGGTAATGACTTAAGTGGAACCGGTATTATTATTGGTATTTATCGAACCAGGATGCTGATGGGACTTTTGGCGCTCAATGGCACTTGTGGGTGGATCATGGAAGTATGGTAAATTGGCAATACATAAAATATGTGTGGGACGTGTGGGACAGCGATAATTGCTGGTAGCACTAGGCTGCTATAAGCACGTATTCTGCAGCGCTCAGCTAATTATATTATATATATTCTTGAGCATAAGATAAAGAGAAGCATCTCAGTAAGTGCTTGGTACTATATGTACATTGAACATTCGAATCCATGACCAAACGGCCGGCAGGACCGTCTGGTCGTGGGCCCTACCATCCAGAGTTTGTTCATATTGTGCAAAGGCGTCGAATAAGTAGACCAAACTCACCAAGTTCAATTGAATTCACGAGTCCTTCGAGCTTCCTGCATTTCATCCTTATATTTTATGTTTATTTTTTTCGATGTCTGCTGTTAAACCACACCTAAAATATCTAATGATATTACTAGTAACTAGTAACTACATTGAGGGTCCGTCAAGAGCAGGCAACGAGCAAAGAAGTTATGTTTCATTGACCGAAGTCGACATCCCTCGCAAATCTGAAAATAATACAAGGTAATCTGAAAAATAGTAAAGAAAATTCGCGTTACAGTGAATCCTTTCTCTAGTAAAAGGTCTCTTCACGGGCTGACTAAAACTGAAAGGAAAACTAACCGATAGCCCACCGCGAGGGTCGAACTCGCAGCCTTCAGATTACAACGACATAGGGCATATACCCAACAATCAAATATTCGTAAAAGTCTGACGCTCTAGCCGATTGAGCTAGGCGGGCTCCGATAACTTTATCAAAAATAATATTACTATTCACTAAGTTATGAGGAAGTGTTCTACGAGATTGATCGTTGCCGAGTCCTTGAGATCCAGCTCATGCATACAATTTCTCATAAATCATGAGGGCCTCCTGGTACAACTCAGTTCATTGTCACCCCGCAAACTACATCCTGGAGTTCGGATCAGCAAGGTGAGCCGCAACAGGAAATTAGAGTACATACTAGGTACAGTCATGGACAATCAAAGGCCAACAACTTAATTTCTTGAGAATGGGGCAAAAATTAGGTATTCTGATTGCGGAATCAGACTCAGAAAGTCGAAATGAGTCAAAAAAACATGTCTCCGAAATTTTTCCCATGAGTATTACATGCTGCCAAAATTTTGGGCTTAGAATACAAATATTTTAGGGTTATCGTGTGCTTGGCATGGGTGTGAGGATGGCATCTAGGTGCATCATAGTGCTTTGGGACACAGTCTGATGTCCTTTCTGCTTCTGAACTGCCTATGCTGCTGCCTTCGCTGTCAAGCTAATCCCATATGCACTTATAAACTGCCATGAGCAATGAATGAACCGGTAGATTACCTCAACTGGACAAGAGTTGAGTGCCGAATTTCGTATATTCCATCTTCTGATTCACTATCTGATTCGCTTTCATTGTCCCATCAAGGTTTCAAGCCATCAAGCATGTTGCCTGGGCACCAGTGGTCATCCAGCTCATGCATATATGTATTTTCTTTGCAATTTTCGATGGCAGATCCTGCGGATTCCATTGGCTGCTCGTCACTATGGTCTGGAACTTGAGGGGTAGTGACCTTGGGCTGATTCTGAAGGCCACTAATATTCTGTTTCACCTTTGCCTTGCATCTCATTAAGACTTGTGTTGTCAATCCGGAACACGGGTGGTGAATATTCAAGAGATCGGCTTAATTTGGCGCAGTTTGATGCATATTTGGACATTTTATTTTGAAGCAATGACACGTTTAAATATTTTGAAACTTTGAGGATTAGATCGTACTTAATGAAAGGAAGCAATTGCACCATTTTTCAAGATTTTCAAGATTTTTTGGCGTTTTTCCCCACATCTTTCTGAGAAATCGGCTCATGCAATTCAACTGATTATGTCCCAAATAGCCTGTTATTATGCTATAATACAGTCCCTAATAGTTTACCGCCGCTCATAATCGAGCTCACCAGAATTTGTGGGCTTTGTTTGTCCACGACTGTACTTAAAGTTGGATGATTTATCATAGGATCATTCCCTCTAATTACCTTACGGAACTGCTAATGAGCACGAGCCAGGGGATACATTGGCTTTCGAAATTTGGATTCTTCAGAAGGATAAGTATTGATATTTACAACTATCTATGATGGCTGAGCTGCTCCACTCAGGCTGATGTTCTCTTCGGTGACAGCGCAAACAAAATGCAACTCGGCCCCTAATTATAATTTATAAAAATCAGCCAACTCCAAATCCGCGCTCGCAGAATCACGAGTGCTCATATGCTACCTTAAAATACTCCTGGGATTTTCTGGCATGCAAAAACGGGTGGCATGTTGATATCCGTGTAAGACTTGTGTAGGTTTCTGTCTAGGCAGGGAACCTGCCTTAGCTATACTATTTAAAAATTAAAAAAAAAATACCAAGACTACGGGAAGGAGTTCGGTAGGCTAACTATCCCTAGTACGAGTACCAGGCGGAGGACCGATTCTTCCACTATAGAATCAGAACGGGACTTAGTAGAGGAGCATGTTCGCTTCTAACGTACATCTTATACTCATTTTTGCTCAGATGTTGCATCCATGTAGCCGTTTTCCTCGCGCTGACAATACGTGGGCTGATGTACTGCAAGCTCTTCAACCACGAATAAAATGCTACAGCGTCACACAACGAAATATTTCAATGCTTTGTATGCAGTATTAATCAGCTACTCGCATTGACAGAGGCTTGCCACCTGTGTATTACAAACTATCGAAGACCATAGCCAAATACAAAGAACTAAAAGCGTCCACTGTCCGTAGCTAGGCTACGGTGATTTCAACTGCGCAGTTAATATTCTAATGCGAGGCTCATTCCGTTTGGTTACCAAAAATATTGACAAGTGCAATTACTTAGTCAGAAATACGGAGGATCTGCACAACTTAACTGCTCATATAAAGCTTCTCAGTTGTGGTTGTATTTATCCGAAATTTTTACTCTCGAAGATGGTCAGCGATGAAACACCTCTCTCTTGTTCTTGACTCCGTACTTGCGACTGCCAGAAGCGCCTTCCCTTCATATGGGTTACTTGCGGGTCTTTCGAACGATGAGTTAGTGGAAACACTTCCTACGCTTGAGATTCGAGACTCTATGCCGCCTCAGGGACCATTGAATGATACTTCGGCCAAGCTAGTTAACGACAAGGCTCATCATTGGGTGTCGTTGAGACCAGGTGACATCCGTGTCCTTGCCCTGGTTTGAATGCCTTGGCTTCTCATGGGGTAATTCCATAATAACCATAATGAGAAATGCTCCTTTACTCATTTTTGTCCTTTCGTCTATTTTTAGTGACTTCCGCGAAATGGGATTGCCGCTCCCGCGCAAATTATACAAAAGGTATGAATGTTGTGTATTTAAATCGAAATTGACTAATCCATATTACTCGTTCAGGATTTAACATGAGGAATGGTTTAGCACTTCTCGTGACATACGGTGCTATGCTCGTGGATGGAAACCTGCTCACCGATCTACTGAGTATCGGAGGCAAAACGTTTAGAACCAGCCCCAGTCCTCCTAAGTGCGCGGTTTGAACACTCAGACGGTTTTTTAAGGTGTGTGCTCCGCAGATTGAAGTTTCTCGTAGCCCCAATATGTCTTCTTTTATCCTAGGTGATTGTAGCACGACTCGCGGTCCTGTTCCTTGGCATTTTATAAACCTTCATAGCGCTAACTAAAGCTAATAAAATTTCTTTTCAGGTGATGCATATTCTAGTGACAACCATTGATTTAATGAGTCCCTCTCCAAGAAGGTGCGCATTCTCATCTAGTACTACAAGTAAATAACACGTTGATTATAGTTAGTTGCCGCTAGCAAGAAAATTACAATCTTACAATAGCTGCTGAATTCCGATGGCAACGCATCTAAGATTCATTGACTACCAACTTAGAATTCTCCTTGACCTCTCCGTGGTATTTTACCGTATGTGCGGAATCCGTATTCCCGGTAGCATTTTTGTGGACGGAAGAATCAACGATGGACAGGTCAACATGGATATCGCACGCAGCTTCTTCCAAAATAGTAAGATGCCCCCTGGCTTTTACCCTCCAGCAGCTCTTGGGGTCTTCACCGAATTGGAGGCGCCATAGCCAAGCTCTGCCGCTCATTTCGTTCTAGGAAAAATGAAGGTGTTGGGAACTACGTCGTCGATCCGATGTCGGAAACTTTGACGGATTTGTGTTTGCTATACACGAATCTTTCCAATCAGACGGTTCGCTCGCTACATCCTAATTCAACGCGTGCTCTCCGGAAGGCTTTGAAAGACAACTTGTAATATTTCTTTAGTGCTCTGCAGGCTCATGGATGTTTCCTTATGGCGAGTGAATTTGAAATGCCGTAAAATTCTACTTAGATAGTATTTTACCCATCGCCTTTCACTTGTCTGAACTTCTGCTTTACGTACTATGTAAATATATATTTTTTGTTTTTTGTTTTTATTTTTACGAACTACCGTTATTACGACCTATCAAAGTAACACTGGCATTGAAGGATTTATCTCCAGCGCTTCAGAGTAAGCACATATCTTTATACATCACTTGCTTCTTGCCTGCTTCAGACCCCCCGGCTACTAGCTCAATCAGACGGAGTGTTAGACTCAGTTCTAATACCTTCATGGGGTTATCGGATTTAAAAATAAATAAAAAAGACTCTTTGTTGATGAATTTGTGGGTATGTATTTTTTTTTACTCTTTGGCCGCTATTGTAGTTTTTTTCGAGTACTTACCGGGCGCGGTGGGTATTAGGCCTTCTACACTGGAGTATCCTCAGAGAATTCACAAAGTAGTTCACTGCCTATTATTCTAGAGCTAAGCAATGCTTCCGACCAAGGCTCATCCAGAAAATGTGTTGTACCTTTTCTTTTCCCATTCGGACCATGCGAAAGCAGGGAGCTGATGGGATTCTGTATTAAATACCCATCTATCCAAAGGCAGCTGGTCTACGTCATCAAATAGAAGAAATAGATACTTCAGTGTCTCTGTAAGAAAATAACCATAAAGCCCCTTTTCCGTTAGCAATTGATCCAAAATCGAAGAGATACGTGCTTACATTGATTATGGGCATTCAAAGACGCTCGATTATGGGAAGCCGGACGAGGATCTTCGAACTGCAAGGGGACCATACTGGCGAGAAATTGAAAGGCTGTGTGCGAGCCCAGGTGCCCCTACAAGGCAGCCCCCCTCAATAGTGGTCGAATTTGGAAGATATGCGCAGCGCTTGATTCCACTACCGCATTCCCGAGGGGCGAGCGTTCACTTGTTGAAGTTAGTGGAAAACAATATTCGCTGTTACCGCCCAACTATTTTGCGCGGGGTAACATCGTGACGAACTGAATCTCACGCTGATCACCTTTAGTATGACGGAAGCAGCCCGGCCTAAAGTAACCGATTCGAAGGGCGCTGTACGCGGCATCTTGGATCAGGCAAGGCGATGTACTGCGGAATTACACTAGACTTAAGCGCACAAGGCTTCAAACGATACCTGGAGCACGTATATACTCTAAGTTTATTTACTAACACTGCACCTACTCCGTACCTTACCTTACCTATTCCTAACCCACTATCGTCGCAGTGTACTCATATCCTATGTGAACCAGCCATTTCTATTACTCTAAGTACTTCAGCGCTAAAGCAGAACAATTCCTCCCAACACGGCATCAATAGCACCAATAGGCCGGCCTTACGCGGCCCTTGAGAAGTCCAGGGCTTACAGATAGCAGCTTAGTATTTTAAACTTAGGGTTTAGAGGACAAATTCATTTGAAAAAAAATGATTACGATGGAATTTTGTTCAAGCGTCATGAAGTCCTCCATTTTTCAATCTCACCAGACCCAAGCTAAACCAGCAAAAACAAAGCGCTCGAATGGTATCCCAAACCCACCGCGGGGGTCGAACCCGCAGCCTTCAGATTTCCTATTAGCTACCATAAGGAGGTTACGATAAGAGTCTGACGCTCTATCCGATTGAGCTAGGCGGGCGCTGAATATAATTATGACATAGCCTATTTTCTTCGCCATATAAAATCGATGCCAAATCACCGACTGTAGATTTCGACAGCCTTTTCGGGTCAGTATGGCAGAAATTCTTACTTCACTGCAACTTTATTGGTTAAGCAGAAAACCTGGGGTAACGAATGCATCCCATGGGTACTTAGCATCCGCCTAGATCAATGGGACGGAGTGACAGACTCTAATTACGAAATGACGCCTTTCGATTGGAATCTGAAGGCTGTAGGTTCGATCTGCGGTGTGTTTGGCATCACAAACTGTGTTAACAATTTATTTCTGGTTCGGTCTAGAATAAGTAGGATAATGCATACATTTTACATCTATAAACATTGGTATGTAAACCTGCGAAGTCTTTCACTGGCGCGTCATATACTGTTGCAAGGAATTTTCGAGAGCTTGAAACAAAAAATTCGCCCCTTCTGCTCCCTGATCCCGACGCTTGTTATATTAATAGCGCCCGCCTAGCTCAATCGGATAGAGCGTCAGACTCTTATAGCATCCTCCTTATGGCAGCTAGTAGGAATCTGAAGGCTGCGGGTTCGACCCCCGCGGTGGGTTTAGGATACACTGCGCAAACGCTTCGTTTTTGCCCCTCGCTCTAGGGGCTGAGCAATATATCTTATGTCTAGAACTTGGATATACTCATCAGTGCGTAAAGGAGCATATTGTAATGAAATGTTGCGTGAATGTACAAACGCTTGTTGCGTCATGGAATTCACTTGAAATTTATTTGCGCTTCCGATACCGGGTGCGCTCCGCCCATTGTAAATAAACGTCGGAATCAAATCCTTTGCAAGTGAGACATGCCGTAATACATTCTCCTCATATAACGGCGGGGCATTCAGATTCCTTCTTTCTTTCCCTCCCCCAGCACAGTCCCAGATAGTGCCTTGTCCGAGCAACTAGTGCAAAGAATGTCGAAATCGCCTGTTGGGATCATCATTTACTCACTCTACGGGCACATCGCAACGCGTGCGTCCTTTTTTATTTGAAAGGACAGGAAATCGACGACATAGTTGAGGGCAGTGGCGGAAGCGCTGAAAGCTGGCGTCGAGAACGGGGGCGGGAAGGCTGTCATTTACCAGTAAGCCACACTTATACAGAGAATTTTAGGGACGGATGAAGCTCATTGAATCGCCGTAGAGTGCCTGAGACCCTGCCGCCAAACGTGCTCCAGAAGGTGCACGCGCCACCCAAAGGAGACTATCCCATCGCGACGCCCGATACACTTAAGCAACACGATGCGTTCTTGTTTGGCGTGCCGACGAGGTATGGGAATATGCCTGCGCAATTTAAGGTGTATTCAGCCCTCTTCCATGGATAATTCCTGATGATTAAACTTGAAATGAATTTGAAAGGCGTTCTGGGATGCCACAGGAGGTCTATGGGCGAAAGGCGATCTAGCAGGCAAGTACGCTGGGGTCTTCGTGTCAACTGCGTCACCTGGCGGGGGGCAGGAAACGACAGTGATCAACTTCATGTCGACTCTTACGCACCACGGGATCATCTACGTACCCTTTGGGTATGCCACGGCGTTTGATTTGTTGTGTAATTTGAATGAGGTACATGGTGGCAAGTATCTCTTATCCTTTGATTAAAATTTTGGTGTTATGTTTTTGTCGGCCGTTAGCACGCGCGCTGACGATTTATTTACACACGTTATCCAGGCTCTCCATGGGGCGCCGGCACGTTCGCCGCTGGGGATGGGTCGCGCCACCCGACTAAGCTTGAGCTCACGATCGCTGAGAACCAGGGCAAGTCATTCGCGAACACAATTTCAAGGGTGAAGTTCCACTAGAGTGTCGAAGCTAAAGTGCTAAAGGCTTGGAGCGCGTGCCATCGATGTCCGACTCCGGAGAAATGGCAAAATTGATAGAAGCAGACACCCTCGGAAAATCCGTGGCAAGCCCTTAGTAGTCAATCCGATCCCGCATCGATGGGCAGAATAGATGAAGATAAATCTGTATCAAACATTTATCAAATACAAATAACGGTTTGGTGTCGAGTTTAGTAGTTTCGCATTGGCGAGGATGGGTTAGGAGTGGTTCGCAAATCGCAGAGAAATGATTGGGCCACCACAGCGAAGACTTTATTTGCGCATATTGGAAATGACGGCCAATTGCCTTTGCGCCAAACAACAGAACCGGAAGCGAGGGACAGATTTAGCCTAGCACGTTTGTCAGCAGCGAAATGAATTTGACCAGCGTGACTCGAAGCCGGAACGTTCGACGTTAACGCCTTATCTGCTCGGCCTCCGTATCCTCCCCCTCCTCCTCCTGGTCCTAGCATATTCCAAAACTCAGCCTTTTCTGAACCCGGCTATATCCTTACCCAGGCTTATTTTCTGGTTTCGACTTTGAACACCTGTGCTCAGTCTATACTCGAGTACAGTAATACCGGACATACGACCTTGAGCGAGTCTCCCGACTCCTCGCAGGTCGTCCGGCACAATCTAACAACCCTGCATGACCCTGCTCCATGACTTTCTCAACACACGGAATCAGCAGGGCTTCCAGCGCCTGCTGGACGCCAGCTCCGAGCGCGGACAATCCGCCTCGGGACCGAGCACGAGTGGGGGCAAGTCGTGGGCCCGTCCCAGTACACTGAGTACCGCAGTAGTACAGTGCGACGTCAACGCGCGTGACTGGCTGGGCAGGACGGCACTCCACCTCGCGTGCGTGGCGCTGGAGAACATCGAGTACGTCCGCTTGCTGCTGAAGCACCCTGGGATCAACGTCAACCTCGCGGATACGGAGAGCCACTGGACCCCGCTGCATAGGGCGTTGTACAACGGAAACTTCCCCGCAGCGTGCGTACTTCTACCTGGCTTCATCTCATCTATGGGTACTGACGTCATTGCAGGCTACTTCTCCTACAGCGCGTGGATACGGACACGTCGCTGAAGGACCTGGAGGGGTACACTGCGTTCGACCTGTACAATTCTACTGTGAACCAGTCTAAGCCGGAGAGCGACGCCGATGCAGTCAACGCGGAGCTATTCACCTGGGGAGCCAACCGGTACTTAAAATCAATTTCTACCAAATTTTGACAACTACTAAACTTCTCCTATTCATGTAGAAATGCTGCCCTTGGCCTGGGGGACGGCAACGACAGGACTTACCCCGAGCAGGTGGTCATACAATCCAAGGAGGAACCGGCGGAGATGGAGAAGAGAAGTCTCGCTGCTAGGTTCTCCCCGATCCACGTAAGGCAGGTGCAAATGTCGAAACTGCACACAGGTGTGCCTCGTTGCACTTGATATATTTGACCCGACAAAAATACTCAAATTGATTTTTCTAGCCGTGGTCACGTCTGAAAGTGGGGGCAACATCCGAGTCTGCGGGTTCGGCTCTGGTGGCCGGTGCGTGCCTCCTCCCCCAATTGACCTGTCTACACACTGACCCATGCCCCTCCCTTAGTCTCGGCCCTGGCCAGCACACGCAATACCACCTCACCCCGCTCCCCCTCTCATCTCTTCCCTCCCTCACGCGCATAGTCGCCCTCGCCCTCGGGCAGGACCATACCATCGCTCTCACCGCCTCTGGGGAGGTCCTCTCCTGGGGCCTCAACCGCTTTGCGCAACTTGGATACGTAGTGGAGGGCACCGGGCAGGGACGGGGAGACGAGCCGATCCAGGCGACGCCGAAGAAGATTTATGGGCCGCTGAGGAAGGAGGTGGTAAGGGGCGTGGCTGCGGCACGGGGATGCTCAGCGTGTTGGACGGCGGGGGAGGTGTATACATGGGGGACGAATAACGGGCAGCTTGGGTACGATAGGGCTGCGCACCCGGTACAGGTCTTGCCGAGGAAGGTGACGCAGATCACGAAGGCGGTCGTGGATATTGCGCTTACTGTAAGTTGTCTTCTTCTGTTTAACTAGAGAAATGGGCTCATTTTGGTTTTGGGTGTTAGGACACGGCGATGACGTGCCTCCTCGTAACACAGCAAGTCGAATGTATCTGGAACGACCGGCATTTCAGAATTAAGTGTGTGCTTCCCCTCCCAGCATCTTCCAATGCTCGTCATGTGTTTTCACTCCTAACCATTTAACTTTACAGCTTCCCAGGGCACGCCTTCCCCTCCGAGATTCAGCCCTACCGGCCCCCACAAGCCATCAAAGACGCACATATCGCTAAGATCACGAGCTGCAATGACGTGTTCGCCGCGCTTTCCTCTAACGGGGAGGTCTTCATCTTCTCCCCCCCACCTCCTCCGCCTCTTTCAAGCTCCTCTTCCATTTCCTCCTTTGAGAGCCCAGCGGGTGGGGCTGGAGGCAGTGGGGGAGGATTCAAGCCTCAGCGCGTCTGGGCCCTGCGCAAGAAGTTCAGCGCAGTGCGGGACGTCGCCTTGGGGGCAGACGGGTCCATCATCGTCTGCACCGAGTCAGGACATGTCTTTGTGCGCGCACGCAATACGAAGGGCCAAGGGGGGAAGGCGTTCAAGTTCCAGAAGGTGTCGTATTTGCAGCGTGTGAGGAGCGTGTGTGCGAATAGCACGGGGGCGTTTGGCGCGCTCAGGGTGGACTTCAGGCCGAAGCCAGTTGAGGTGGGGGGAAATGGGATTGCGGAGGATTTGGGAGGCGTAAGGCCGTGGGTGGGGTTGTTTAGGGAGCCCGAAGAGAGTTTTGGGCCTAAGAGGCGGGGAGTGAGGAAGGACTGTGTAAGGCTAGTTTCTGAAGCGCGCGTGGGGGACGACAACACCCTTCTTGATGAGGAGATGGACGACGCGGATGTGCAGAGCGACATCACTGGTCTGCGCGAGCTCTATGATGTGCTCATGCGCGAACAGCAAATGCGGAAAGCGAGCGGCGGCGCGCTGCAACTCGAGGGCCAGCGGCTCCCCCATGGGGCGGATACGATGGTGTGCCTCCAATCGGGCGCCGCATTCCCGGTACACCGTGTTATCCTCGCCGCGCGTTCCTCTGCTCTTTGTTCAGTGCTTTCTGGTGACAGGACCATCCAAGACCAGCAGTCGAACATCTCTATCCGGCTCATGCCCACCAAGCCCACGTTGAAGTTTACCAGGGTATCCCTCACCGGTTGCCAGACCTTGTCGATCCTCATCTTCCTGCACTACCTATACACTGATATGCTGCTGGCTGTATGGGACCGCCGCGTGTCCACGACCCTCGAGAAGCAGCTCAGAGGCATCAAAGCCAACGTGGCGCAGATAAAGCTCGACCTGCAAGCCCTCACGCGCATCCTCGACATGCCCCCTTTATCGTACGCCCTCGAACCGCCCGTCAAACGCGTGCCTGCTCCGTCAATGGTGAAGGACATGCATCGACTCTTTGACGCATCCCAGAACCCCGACGCTCTACCGCGAACTTCCCCGCTCGCACCTGATGTCATCCTCGAGCTTGCCGACAAGGAGGTATGGTGCCATTCTGCCATTTTGCGCGCGCGCTCCGAGTTCTTCCAGAGCTTCTTTGACGAAGAGGCGTGGACGGTGAAGCGGTGGAGTAAGCAGGGCACGGTGAGGATTGATATGCGGCATTTGAGGTGGCATGTTATGCAGTTTGTGATAAGGTTTGTGTGCTGTGGTGCAGATGAAGAGTTGTTTGAGACGTTAGGTGCGTTGTAACTCTTTAAATGGGGCTTCTATCGCTGATGGTCAGATACTATAGATTTTGCTCGCTCTGTTGACGATGTGCTACATTTCGTGTTTGATGTCATGGCTGCTGCAGTAAGTACCTTCGTTTGTCATGACGTTCCTTGAGCCAACCGCCTTCTCAGAACGAGCTCCTACTCGATCGTCTAGTCCTTATCTGCTCCTCCGTCATCTTGAAACACGCCAACATCCACAACGCCTGTTACATCCTATCCGATGCCACTCTGTTCCACGCCCAGCAACTCGTGGAACGAATCCAGAGCTATATCACAGTGAACATGGAGGCCTTCCTCGAGAGTCGCATGCTGGACGACATCCCCCATGCGCTGGTGAAGCAGCTTTCCCTGTTTGTCAAGCAGAAGCAGGCGGAGAAGTCTCCTGTTTCACGATCTGGGTGTCTTGTCAAGGCAGCGGAGGAGCGGCACGCGGAGTGGTTAGAGATACAGGATATCCCGCAGCCGATTGCTAGGTCGGCGCGTATCCCATTGCGGAGTGCATCGTCAAAGCTTTCGCCTCCTGGGCCTAATAAGAAGACTCTGCGACCTAGTCCTACCAGTCCGCCGATGGATGGGCCGGTCATATCTCCCCAACGAACTATTCGACGCCCGCCGTCGGGTGATGATATTTTCATCATGGATGAAGCAGATGTTCCTGATACAGATGCGCAAGTCTTGTCCCCTGGATTGGGTTCCCAGAGTCAAGCCACTCTCTCAAGGACTTCGTCATTTGCACCTGTTTGGAAAGCCGCTTCTAAACCTCGGTTCGTATTATTCCTTCTCTTATTTTACTTCTATAAACTAACGTTCTTCATCAGTGTCGACATGAAGGCTGTTATGGCCGAAGCTGCCAACACTGCCGGAAGGCCTCCACAACGCGATACCCCCACACCTTACAACCCCTTACTATCCTCGCCTGCGAATATACCCCAATCCATCGGACGCAAATCCTCTTGGACAGTTGAAGGTCCTCATACGCCACCTGCTGGCAAGGCGTCCCTCAGACCATCTGGATCACCTTGGAGAATTCAGGTTGAGCAAGGCGGAGCGAGGCCTTCTCCACCTACAACACCATTGACCCCGAGTCCATCAACTAGCTACTCTCGTCCCAAGGAATCAGTGGCTGGGCCATCATCTAAGCTGAAAACTCCTGCGACACCACCTCGCTCTCAGGGCCCACAGGCAGGTCTTGGTCCTGTAATCACTCCAACCCGACAGCCAATGACGAAGACTAGCTCGTCGATCGTTCGGAATGCTCCGTACGTCCCATTTAATAACATTCGTGTCTTTGTGCTTAATTTTGTTTTCTTTAGCGGAGGGAAAGCATGGACTCTCCCACCAGTGCAGCCGGTTACAGCACCGTCCCCACCTACCTCAGGAATGTCGTTCGTTGCCATCCAACATTCTCAACTGGAACAAGTTGCGGATCCTGCGAAGGACCGGCGTTCTTTACGGGAGATCCAGGAAGAGGAGCGAGCCCAGCAGGCGGAGGCGGACTTCTTGAAGTGGTGGACGGAGGAGGAAGAGCGGGTCAGACAGGAGGCTGAAGCGCTTGCACAATTTCAGGCGGCCACTGCTCATGTTGAGGACTCCAGTGCTGGGGGGCGCGGCAAGTTGAGTCGGAGGGGCAAAACCGGCGGAAAGAATGGAGCAAATCTTTCCAAGAAGGAAAAGACGGATGGAAGCTCAAGCAAGAGAGGTGAAGGGAAGAGGAGCGCGAGTGGAGGTGGAGGTGCTCCGACGCAAGGCGATACACAACAACCTACGCAAGATCCTCATAATGGTACCGGCCCCCGACCCAAACAGCAGCCGCGTAAGTCGAGCCAGAAGGGTAATTCAGCTGCATGAACATTTCAATTCTTATTTCCTTGCGATACACGCTTCCGTTTTGGCTACGCCCATTTATGCTCATGCCATTTCGTTAAGTTATCTTTTATACATATTTGTAATGCCCATGAATGTGATAGTAGATGTTAGAAAATAGAACAATTGTCCAGGGGTGCAATATGGCATTCATCATAGAGGCTGCCACCATGCCGGACGTTGCAACATCGACCAGGTACGTTACGTAATCCCCAAGGCTATTGCTCTGCCATCGTCAAGCTGAAGCCACGACTTACTCGCGGACGACAACCATCCTCGTTATATATCCGTGGCCCTACTTGCAATTATGCTCGTGCTCAAAAATTCAACAGTGCGTTCTTCAACCTCTGATTTCTGCCAGGCATTATCTCCCTCTCCTGAGTCCCGAGTCCTGTCATTTTGGTGGCGCCACGGTACATTCTCAAGTTCGTTCTCGTAAATGTAAATATATCACGCAGTGCCTGGCTTAATACAGCACCGAAGAAAGAACAAACCTCGTATGTTCACAACCACCAGCCAACCACCACCATTCCTTGAAGCTACGTCTTGCAGGTGTCACCTTAACGATTTTGCAGTCTCAGCACCGAGTGGTGGTACTGAAAATGCCAAGGTAGTTGTGTCTCTTCCATTCAAAGGCCCGTAATTTCAGGACATCCTACTTATGCGTCAGTAAAAGTCAAATATTTTCGTTCATGTCAAGGAACGCAATTGCTGTCATCGGGACTGTTAATAACAGTGTTAATCATCATATCATCACGGGCATTCCACACCGCCCAGGGTATTTCTATTGCACACCTCAGTAAATCTGGATCCATCTGGATGCTTCAGACAAATTTCAGACGCCTTTCAGCGCCCACTTCGGGCTCCGGAGACTTGCTCTTCTAGTTTGTACCAGCGCACCGTCGTGCTGGTGAGTGAAATTAGCGCCCTCGACAAACTCTTGATGTCTTTTCTTCAACTTTTGAAGATTTTCTCAGATTATATATTCCAGCGCAGTCTGGGGCCTATCGGAAGTTTGGAATTCTTCGGACCTTGCAATCGCATCTTGGCTAAATGTTCCGAAGTGATGTATGTATAATGTAAGCGCTAGACTATCACACCAGACCTGTACGAGAACGAATCATCCACTGACAATTTATGCTGGACCATCCAGGGAAGCCAGCTGCGGCGGTGCTGCCAGAGTGCCAGAGCTGTCAGTCAATGCTGGAACTGTCAACGAAGTGTAGAAGACACAAATTACATTGCAGATCATTCGTTCGGTCACAGTGCGGACGCTTCCCCAGGTTCCTGCCAGGTCCCAACATCGCCGACTTCACATAAAAGCCAGACAAATAGGCTGTACTAGGCCAGCTCAGCCAAGTGCATTTTCTACCTGGACGCTATACCCTGCGCACGATGCTATACTCTGCAACACGTCTTTTATCTTTTGCTCTCCTCACATCTTTTGTGAGGGCAGGTTCGTCGGCTCATTGTCGTCTAAACTCCTCTCTGCAATGAACTGATGCGAGCTTTCGATATTTATAGCTATAACACCAGGTGGAGTCCCTGACGCCAGCTCCATCCCCAGCCAAATCCACAGGAGTGTTGTCAAACCAGACTTTGCCGCCATATTCTCCGCCATCCTTTCCTTCAAATCCCACAAACAGCCCGCTCCCCGCAGCTTGAATGAGCGGGACACAATTACCCCACCTCAATTTTTCCAGGAGTCCTTTGGGCCCATTAATGCTGCTAGCAATGCCAATGGGGTGAATACTGCTATCGTTGCTGATCTTGGTGGGGTGAAAGCTGATTAAAATTGTTTTGTTTACCAGTACATGGGTTTTACGTTGCTGAACACTTACGACGTGAATGCTTGTGCGCAAGCATGCAATACTCGCGCATTTGACGCCTCGAGCGGTCCATGCATTTACTTCAACATCTGGCAAGCTGTTGTCAATGGTACAGCAACAGCTGTCACCTGCAGCATGGTGCATATATATAACCTCGACCTTCTTAGCTTATTCTCTGACTATAAATTCTTACCAGTACAACACCTTCGCGGACGTCTCCACGGCTACTAATACCGGCCAGGGAAATCTCCAAGTTACACTCTCCCGCGGATACAATCGAATCAGCAATCTAGCCGATGGTTCGTTCCAGGATTACACCTGCGTCGTAACACAACAAAACGGCTGCCCTTACACACCAAGCGACTACTGGACACGTGTGTACCTTCAAGGCTACGACTATGTCCTCGTCGACAACTTCCCAGCACATAGCGGGACCTCGTCCTGTTTTTTCTTCTTCAATCCTCCGACCAGCACATCTCCTGCATTCGGCTCCACCCTCACCTATACGCAGCCGTTGAACACTACCCCAGGAAAGAAGTATATTATATCGTTTTTCTACACGCTGAACACACTTTCCCCTCCCCCTACCAATCCAACCGGTCCTCTGTTCTCGTTGTTCTGGAATAATCAGGATGTGCATGATGTTTTGCAAGTGGGCAGTACTATCACCTTCCAATTTTTGAATGCGCAGGTGGAGGTTACTGGCACAGGGCCTTCTGACACGCTATTTTTCAAAAACGGCGTATCGTTCCCTCATGCCCTGTATCTTGATGACATTGCTGTGTTTGAGAAGTGGTACTAGCTCGATACCATTCCGACAGACCTCCGCGCCAGATTATTATATGAAAGTTTGTTTTCAAGCTACTGAAGGGGGAACATTTATATTACATGTTTGTGATGTACTTTGCTCTTTTATTTTGAATGCGAAATATGCAATAATTGGAACGACGCAATGTCAGTATAAGGGATAATTTGAGTAGGCAGAGAAGACACGAACGAGATTGAAGGTGGTCAAGTCGAAGGACAACGGGAGACTACTGCGAGCATGAGGCATCTACCCACCCACTGCGTCAACGGAGACCGCAGCGGGGTCCTGGGCATTGTCGACGTCGAGTCAGCAATGGGAATGGTGTAGGAATTTGTACACGACCGTTAGTAGCGACAGCCGTCGTATGCTTGTTCAGATGCTAGCAGCATCGTACGTAGGCACGATAGAACACTAAGGCAAGGAACAAATAAAATGAACGATGGCACACGCATCGGACCTCCACTCCCTCCAAGCCAGTCTCCTGTGCAGGACAGGCCCAGCGGTTGCTCATAATCGAGAGCAGCGAACTAGGCTTGTGCTGGATGATCTTGAACTAGGACTTGAGGGATACCTCCTTCTTTCGGTAGAACATCCGTCTGACTATGATAAGCCCACTAAACGATATCCAAAAGAGCCGCCAAGTATGCACCTCCTCGAAGACCTTTGGTCCTCCACTCACCTTCGCTGGCCTCCACGGCCATACGGCCGCGGATGCCAACGAGCCGCTCGACACGCGGCGTCAGCTAATGGAATACTTCACAAACGAGAAGGGAGACATGACGGCATACCTCAGGATTACTGGCAACCGCTTGCCCAGCCTGCTCCTCCTCGCCGCTGGAGTCCCCTATCGCAGTTTACTTCTCCACGGCCCCAAGGAGCCAGTAGATAGATCACGGAAGTTATAATGTTTCTAGCACTCAACGAGGATCCGAGCGATGCTAATTGTAAAACATGGAGAGAGACCGAAAAAAGTCGCCTTCTTGCCTCTATAGATGAACTGGTTCCTGCCCTCTTCGGGAAAGTAATCCTCGCTAAGCAAGTTCTTTGTACGCTGAAGCTCGCTTTTCACGTGTAAGTATTCATGAATGCAGGGGGCGTCAGCGACGAAACAAAGAACCAGAACGAAGAGCATACCATGATGTCCTTGTCCTCCTCCATGTCCGTCTCCTCCCCCTCATCTGCATCCGTATATTCGCCTTCTTCTCGCTCGGATCTTTCGGCGTGTTGGAATCCGACCTAAATAAGCGCACCTCTAGAGGGGGTCCTGCTCTTCCAGATCTGGCGCCTGTCCTTCACGATGAGCTGTTTCGCAAGGGCGCCCTGAATGGTCATGTGAGAGAAAATGCGGCCGATGGGGGAAGTTCGCGAGATGCTTGCGATGGTAAGCGCGATGGCGATGAGCGTGTGGAGGTGCTTGACGGCCGTAAGTACAGGTGGACATAATAGGGAACGACTGCAAAAGTAATCGCCCTGGTGCTCACCATTCCTCGCTTTCACCTCCTCCACCAGGCTGCCAAACTCCTTACCGCTGCCCTCATCCACCACGCACGTGTGTCAGACGAAGTTCCGGAACAATTCGTCTGTGTTCTTCATGACCATGCACCGCTGGGTCTCGGAAATGTCGCACGTGTGCTAGGACGGGCCGTGGGGTACGGCCGCTCGAGGCGGAGGGGAAAGTATGCGAGGGCTGGCGGGGGCGAACTGGAGCATCTCGTCGATCTATGCATTGAAGGGGAGGCGGCTTTGGTGGGCGGTAGAGATCATGCCGTAGAGCCGGATCTAGCGCAAAGACGTGGGGTAGGTGAGAGAACGGAGGCGGAGAGAAACGCACCTTGCGGTAGACATCGGCATCCTTGGTGTTGCTGCTGACGAGATCCAACGGATCCGGAGCGGGGTGTGTGCTAACATCCTTCTGTACAGCTGGGAGCAACATGTTGCGTAGTGGTTGGATTGGTTGGATATAAGGACGTATTATTCGTTCTTCGCGCCTCAGCCAATATATATCGTCGATTTCATTTTATTTTTGAATCGCCATCGATGCCATGATCGGCGAGGTAGCTCACGCAGACGACTTTAAATTAGTGAAAGCATGCACGCTCGTCTCTTATTCTTTTCTTCACCCAGTGCGGAAGCATCTTTTCTCTACAGTCAACCTGTGCTCCAAATGGTATCCCAAGATTGTCGGCGAGCGCCAGCTCCTAAGGAGACTTTACGACCTCCTTTCATCTTCTGAGCCTCTAGTCAAATACGCGCATACCCTTCACTTCAGCATCTATTGACCGAGAGTAGGCTCGAGTCGTTCCGGTTGATCAATATAGAAAACGTTCTTGTCCAGTTATTCTAGAATTCTAGCTCCCTTGTTCACTTGGACCTCGAGATCGTGACCGGATTTCATTCAAAAGCCTTTGTTCCACATACCCATGCGACGAATAAGGGGCCTCTACAGTCCCTGAGACTGTCTAGCATCTCCAAATCCACCATCTACGTGCTCATCAGCATGCTGTCTCACCGCCGCTCGGGCTATGAACCTCTCCAAGTTGCAGCATATTACCGTCGATCTCAAATAGCTAATGCCGCGTGGCTTATTATTTAATATGCAGCTGATTTGCTCTCGTCACTGACGTTGATCCACCCGAACGACACGTTTGGTTACAGTGGCGAGCAGTTCCTCCCTCCATGGATCATACGAGTACATACTAATGTAGTCTATCGATCCAGATGCACCAAATCCTAGGCCAATCGAACTTTCAAACCTTTCCAGTTTAACATACCTCGCGTTCGCCATCGCATTACCCAATCCCCTACATCTCAAAATGGCCAACACTGGCTCCCGATCATCTAACCCTTTCCCCCTTCGCCAGTATCTCCTGAGCACTCTCCGATTCTCTCCACCAAATACCATTTACCGCATCTCCCTCACCATCGGCACCACCACCTGCTCACCCGCGATGCTATTGGCAGCCGGTATCTCTTCGCAGGGCAGATCCAATATGACAAAAACTTGATACCGCACTCAAAACCGCATACTCCTCCCTGCTCTGCGCTAGGTACGGCTGAAGTCGCTTCTCCAAGGTTATCCGAAGCAGAGGACATCCAGTTGGCTTGTCAATGGAGACGAGAGCAGTGATTTAAGGAAAGTGATCGGTCAGATGATGGTCCAGAGAGCGAAGAAGGACGCGGGGAAGAAGTGCCGGTTCGTACGACACTATGTTAACGAGGGAAAAGACAGAAGACGGAGCTCTAGAGCGAGCTGATGCATATCGAGAACAGGTCGTCAGCGAGCACCTACCACGGGCTCGCGCGAGGTTAGAGTCACATCTGCTCTTGGATATCGAACATTGCCAAGTAGACGAATATTGACGTTATTTATATTCTATTGTTGTATTTTCATTCCAAGTCACAAAAAATCATTCACTAGTGCTAGAATATACATGTACACTACGATGTACTTAGTCCGAGTGCATGAAAGGAGAGATGTCAAACGAAGAGAATGAATTTACTAACAATAAAGTGCCAAAGACGGACATCGGCGCAGCCATGTCTCAGTAGGTACGTTGTTCGTGGTCGGCATTCCGGGCACAGTAGCACCTGGTTTTCCTCTTCGCTACGCGATTGTGTAATTGTATCTGTGCTTAGCAGTCGAGGAAGGGTATCTATATATATTATTTGTCTTTTATTCAGAAATATCCAGAATAAATGGAGCGAGAGGGACGTACTATCTCCCGTTCCCCTGCTAATAGCGTGCACGATCGATGAGAGCAGCTATCTCTCTGAATGTGGACTATCTACCTTCTAATTTATCGAGCGCGCCACTATGACAAGGATGCAGAAGCAAAAGAGTTCACGAACGTAGATTTGCTGATTCGTTCAGGGTACGTTTCTCGGTTGTTCGGGAATACGAAATCTTGGTGCAGAGTTTGGCGTACTGGAGCTTCCACGCAGGTGATGCGAAACCTACTGAGTCGAAGGCCCTGGGAGGTACTGTAGGAAGCGGACGTGCAGTTGCTGGAAGGGCGGCTCAACGAGAATGAGCAGGAGCAGCAAATGGTGGTGGTGGTGATATGATATGATGCATCCTCGAAAACTAAAACTTTCTTCTGGTTCCGCGTATGATGGATAGACTATGAATAGACACGATGTGCCCACAAATGCTTCTATGTGCTGTTAATTTAGTACATCTAGTGATGAGGAGAAAACTCCTTTTAAATCGAACGAAATAGTGGTGATGGCTGATGATATAGGCTGAAGTTGGTGTAGTGCTATTGCGCGCACCGGTCACATCGCAAGAACGATCATCACTGAACCGGAAACTTTTAACCTCCCCTATCGGAGTACGTCGGAGTATGTAACTTATAAATGCACGCAAATTTTGTGATGGTACTATCATGATTAAGGAGATTCAAATTTTTTTGTATTTCAGCTGGTCTGCTATGAATATGCATTGTCTTGCCTCAATATTTCATATGTAGATATCCAGACATCTATTATATTTACATCTGAGATTTTATTTGGAAAAGGATGGACATAAAAACCAGCGGAGCAATTCCGCGTCTGAAAGTCCCAAAATCAAGGAGATTCAAACGATTCGTCACAATATGTCACGTCGCCGTTTCAATCTCCGCACGGCGTCCACGCACAAAGCTGTGTTTGATCATCAAAACGCGCTTACCCGAATTATAAACGCATCGCAATTGCAGCGGAGTTTGAAGCACGATCAGCATGATCCTTCAAATCGTCACACTCTACACTATTTCCTATCTATAACCTCGTGAAATGCTCTTATAAGGCTGAAATTTTGCAGAACATATTTATAAAGCATATTACATGTACCTGTGAATTTTTAGATGAATTGGATCACTTTTCGAGACAAGGGGTTAGATTCAAACTAAAATTTGTCGACTCCTTGGTAAAGACGACACAATTGGACCATAATCCTGCCTACTTGTTCTTCTAATTTTTTGATATTCATTAATGCGAGATATTTTGGCTTCAGAATGTCCAAAGATTTGAAGAATTGGCAGTGATATCGCATTCTGAACCTGAATTTTGAATCTCCCTGTCTGTTTGAATCCCATTGCACGTGATAGTACTGGGTGACTTCCCATGAGCTTGTTGCGAATAGAATCAAATAGATGGAATAAATCAAGGGTCCGATGCCGCAGTTGCCATGTCACGCTAGGGTCCAAGGCCCGTCCATATTGCAATCCATCACTCGAATAAACCTTAAATCTGGAGGTAGGGTAACCCCCCCTCTAACAGATTTTCAAACGGTGAATAAACCCTGCCAAGGCCAATCCTTTCCCTTTATAGACGTTCTTCCCACTCGGCACTATCGGCACGCACCAGCGCGCTCTCTGACTGCACAATGCGTCGAGATGCGCCGTCGTATATGCCTTCCCTGCGAGTCAGCTTTCTCTGGTGTTGCTTTGCATAATGAGCACATTCATTGCAGCATGCATTTTAACCAATAATAAGGAAGAAGGACACAATTTTATACCCGGAATGACAGCCTCCAAGTCAGTGGAAATCTAATATACATCATGCATTTGTTTATTGACTTGGATGTTATGGTTTATTGAGCTCAATTCTTTTTGCATTCCATCTCCGACAGGTACCATCATCACACATGGAAAATGCAGTTTGTTTATTGTGAAAGCTTATGGAAAGTCACCCACTATCACCCCAGAATATAATACTTTTCATGTCACATGAAAACTGGATGCAAGTGTTAAATTATCAGTTTAAATTTTGAGTAAACAGAAAAGTTATTACAAATTTTAATATTATCAGACACTGAAAACTGATCTGAGGAGTATATTATATAATTAGTAATAAGGACCACTGAAAGCATTATTAATAACAGTATTTTCAGATTGGCTGAAAGGCTGACTAAGTGGTAAATCTTATGTCTAAATTTAGGGTACACAAATCTTGCCTGTTCACCCTCACACATTGACATAAATATTCTTCACTGTCATCTAGGCCACCTTGGCTTTGATAACATCAAATGCTTAGTTGCTAAAGGCATAGTGGAGGATATAGAGACAGTGGGAGGGCATATAGGTTTTTGTGAGGCTTGTGTACATGGTAAACAGCATAGATACCCATTTTCCCCTCCCAAAAAAAGGGCTAGATGCAAGTTGGATCTCATCCACTCTGATGTCTGTCATCAGGAAAATTTAATGTGAAAGATATTTCCAGAGAGAGTTGAAACTCAGCTAAAAGTGTGGTGTTACCGATAAGGCCTTGTTATATTATATAAGGCACTGAAAGTTGCTTCCTATAATCTCAATATAGCCTTTATTTCAAGACTTTGATATAGAATTACCTTAGTTTTATCTGAA
>JASFDF010000277.1:0-28991 GCA_036937115.1 Nidularia sp. FH-822889
GAGTAAACCTGAGTAAACCCGGAGATGAGCGGGAAGTCGGGAAAGCGTCGGGATTGATTGTAAGTGATACGGAGATGACGCGCGCTGCACCGTATAGGGATATGACAACAAGCCTTGATAGTATATTCAGATTCCCACTTCTAAGTTCTCACTACATGGCCTGCACAACAGCTATTTTGACCCCTCATACCACTACAGCCCATGCACAATCTCATCTGAATATGGCCTCCATAAACCATCCCAAAACTCACTCTATTTCCACTGCTCATGCTACCCTCACTTTGCCTCTGACAACCTCTGGGTCAAATAATAAAAGCAAGGAGCACACAACTTCCTGTGCCCCTTCTGTCACACCCAGTCAGACCCTACACACTCCACCTCAGGGTAATAATTCTGGCCCACCTGGTGGTGACCCAGATCCCCCTGCCAATGATGACAGAAATCCTGCCAATGACCACAATAAACCAGGAAGGCCCAGGCAGCAACCCTGATGATCCTGACAATCCTGACTATGCTGGTGGGACAATTATTCCTCTTCTGACAAAGCACCAGACCAGAATTCCAACCTAGTTTGCATACTGGGACAACTTTCTCAGTCCATTTGTTGGAAGGATGCCTCAAAATCTGACAAAATTAAAGTAAAGGAGCTTGATACATATGACAGCTCTGACCCCAAAAAACTTGCCCCATTCTTCTTGCAGTGTGCAATCTACTTCCAAAATAATTGGAACTATTATTCTGATGACTCAGCCAAAATCAATTTTGCTCTATCATATCTCTGAGGGACTGCCCTTGATTGTTTTGAGCCCTATATCATTTCCAATGATCTTACCAATAGCTGGCTAGAATTTGTTGAAGCACTGCAGCAAAATTTTGGAACCATCAACCCAGCTGGAGATGTGGAAGAAGAACTTGATAACCTCCATATGCATGACAACCAGTGCATCCTCAAATATAATGTTGAGTTCAGCTGCCTAGCAGTACTCTCTGACACCAGTGGATCCTCTGTTTGCTTCCAATTCTCAGAAGACTTTCCAGATCTCTCTGATCAGTGCAGCTGCTTTTATGTGTGCATGTTGTCTAGAGGGTTCTCAAAGCTTCTAAATCCATTTAGCACATCCTTCAGTTTCTGGGCTCTCTGCATCTTCTTCCAAGCCCCCAGTGGATTTATCATCCATTTCACAGGAATATCATGACCACCAACATTTTTAGCAAAACCAGAGCTGACAGGCTCACTCTGCATTGCTCTTATGATTTGAAAATTAACCTTGAGGAAGGCTCTATGTCCCTCTTGGTACAGTTTATTCTCTTTCTCAATCAGAGCTCCAAGCCTTGCATGAGTTCATCAATGAATATTTAGCCATAGGTTTCATTTGTGTTTCACAATCTTTGCATGGTGCACCTGTCCTCTTTGTTCAGAAGAAGAATGGCTCTCTCCAACTGTGCATTGATTTTTGTGGTTTGAATCAGATCACCAAATAATGATTGTTATCCTCTTCCCTTGATTTCTGACCTTCTTGATAGTCCTCAGAAAGCTCATGTCTACACAAAAATAGATCTCCAACATGCTTATCATCTTGTCCGCATTGTAGAAGGTGACAAGTGGAAAATGGCATTTCAAACATGCTATGATTCTTTTGAATGGCTAGTTATGCCATTTGGCTTTACCAATGCCCCAGCTGCTTTCCAATGTTTAATGAATAACATTTTTCAAGATCTGTTAGATGTTTGCATTACTGTCTACCTAGACAATATTCTTATTTACTCTGATGACATTTTGCAATATTGGAAACATGTCCAAGAAGTCCTCAAACACCTCCAACAGCATGGTATTTATGTCTGAGGCAACAAATGTGAATTCCACTCCAATCATGTGGAATATTTAGGCTATATTCTTTCTCCAGAAGGTCTTATGATGTCCCAGGACAAGGTAAAGATTATTCAGGATTGGCCTGAACCACAGAAAGTGAAAGACATACAGTCTTTCCTTGGATTTGCTAATTTTTACTACCAGTTCATTTCATCACTATTCCTCTCACCCAACTCACTCAGAAAGGCATCTGATGGGATTTCTCCAATGGCTGTCATGCTACTTTCAATATGCTCAAGAAAGCTTTTACTACAGCTCCCATTTTTACTCACTGGCTTCTTGTTCTGGTATTATGTGCATCAGTTATTATGGATGTCAAAACACTTCACTCTGATATCCTTTCTGCTATAGCTTCCAATCTGATTGCTTCCAAACACTTTTCTGCTCCTGAAGACTGCTAGACCATTGATCCCAGTGGTTTACTATGACTTGATAACCAAATTTATGTCCCCAATTCTAATGACTTACAACTCTGTGTTCTTTAGTATAAACATGATCATATTCTTTCTGGGCATCTAGGGCAAAACAAAACTTTGGAACTCATCTGACATGAGTATACTTGGCCTGGTCTCTGAGACTATGCCAAAAACTACTGCAAATCTTGCATCACTTGTATGTGCTCTAAGCCTCAGCATCAAAAGCTGTATGGTCTTTCAAGTAGCTTCTGATCCCAGAACTCTCATGGAATTCTATCTCTATGGATTTCATTGAGAAACTGCCTCTGTCTCCCAGCTACAATGTGATACTGGTAATTGTTGACCAACTCACCAAGCAGGCTATTTTTTGTCCAACACATGACACAGTCAATTCAGCAGAGCTAGCACAACTCTTTGTCATCTATGTCTTCTCGAAGCATGGTGTCCCCAAGCATGTAACTTCTGACTGCAGTTCCAAGTTCATCTCTCACTTCTGATTTCTCAGAAAAGCTCTTGATATGCACCTACACTTCACTTCCAGATACCACCCAGAAGGTGATGGCCAGACTGAATGAATTAATCAAACTCTAGAGCAATACATCTGCATCTATTGGAGTTCACCTACAACAATGCTCCTTCCACTATGACTGGTGTTTCTCCCTTCTTTGCCAATGAGGGCTACAACCTGAACCTGACTATTCATCCAGAACAAGACCTTGCTTCCACTAGAGCCCACAAATTCTTCACTAACCTTGACAACATACACCAAATGCTTAAATCTGAGATGGTTGAAGCTCAGCAATGCTACCAAGGGCCTGCTGATGCATGTCAGAAACCACCTCTGACCTTCCAAGTTGGACAAAAGTTTTTTGTCAAAGCACAGTTCTTCCAAACTACTCAGCTGTTGACTCCAAGATAGACAGATGACAAGTCTGTAAACTTCAATATCAAGTTTGATGGCTAGGCTGACTTCCTGCTCCAAAGCACCTCTTTTGCCTTCCCCTTGCCCTTGTTCTTTGCCTCTGCTGCCTTCTAAATCCCTTCTTTCTTCTGATGTTGTTCTTCCACCTCCTGCTGACATTGTTCCTCACACAGGGCATCCTGTTTTTTTGACTCCTTGAGTTGAGCTGTAATTTATGCCAGTTCCTGTGCAAGGAACTCAGTGTTGAGGGTAGGGTGTTGTTACCAGTGGTGATTATGTGGGTGGTTAAATTGGCTGATGAGAATTTTTTATTTCTGGCTCCTGACTCTTATACTGATGTGCAAAAATTATCTCCAAGATTCATGACTATCTCCAAAACTTTAAAGGACTTGATGGCTTGGCCTTAACAGGGAGATACTGTCATATACTGAAACCAGATCACACTTCTGACTCCCTTCCAACTATCTCCAACCCTTCTCTGATATTTCTGACTATCACAATACCTGTTTCCTATTCACCTTGTTACCATTTCTACACTGAACAATACTTGGATCTTTATCAAAACAATATTTCTATTATGAACATTTCTGATATTCTTCCACTACTGAGATTTCATTTCTGACACTTATTATGATACCCTGTTATATTATGATTCTGTTGTTACTAGTTACTGTTCTCTGATTAGTTATACAATTAACTATCAATGTATTTAAGTAGCTAGTCTTTGTCTTGTATCTGCAATCTGAATATTGACTAAGATACTTACTTCTCTCTGCTTAACTTCTGAGTCTTGCTCATCCTCTGACCCCCTGACTTCTTTCCAATCATCAGTATTACCTTCTGAAGTGTGGACCACTATTGCAAGTTGAACCCATGAGAACTGGAAGGGCACAGCATATAAGCTGAAGCCAACAGTTCTTAACTTGTTAGCATTATGGTTGGAAACCCTTCTGACAATATTTCTGACATTCTTCAATGTAGCACTATCATAGCCTATGACCTCTCAATCCTAATTGAGTTTGGGAATGAGCCTTGACATTGCCTTATGTAATAATAGATATATATGGAAGGTATGTACAAGATATAATATGATAACAACATCTAATCAGTCAAACTGTCTTGTGAGTGACTCAGGAACATGTCAGTGAGAGGTGTATTTCCTTGAGCTGAATTGCTTGACCTTGAATTGAGCATCATGGGCAGAGAGTCCATCTTGGTAGGCATCCATTTAGTGATACATTCAGTGTTCCTGTTTCTGAATGGTCTCAAGTGTGATAGATTCCATTGCCTTTGGTAAATTATCTTGCAAGCCTTGAAATGTGTAATCACAATTTTCACATAGCCATTGTTTGACCACTCCCCAAAAGAATTCAATGTATTTAACTCACAGTGAAATTTAGGGAGAAAGATACAAAGATGGCTCAGCACTTCAATGACTTCCTAAACAAGTGACTGCTGAGTTTTGAAGTCAGGCTGAAGTTTGAGAATTTGTTTTGCACAGCACAAGTTTGAGGTACAGTCATCTTTGCACTGCATCCAGATTTTATCTTTCCAAAGTCTTCTCTCAATGAGAGCCTGCCACATCCCCTTTGGTTGATCTGGGAATTCTGGGTGATTGAGCAGAAAAATCATAAATTGATTAACCTTCTCCCCATCTCAAATAAACCAGGTATTGCACATATGTGCCTGCTTTCCACCTGGGTGGAGATTCATCTGAGAGACCAAGAGAGCATCTTCAGCATATGCAGAATGGCCCTGAGAGTTGTCAATAATAAAGAGTGCTTGATATCCTGATCCATGAGTGTGCTTGAAAGCAGGAATAATCTTATCATGAATCTGATTATGATATCAGTGAAATGAAAATGACAGTTTGATGTTAGACCTCACCTGGTTGACAAATAAATTCACCTGTCCAGTACCCTTTGTAATTTTTCCCATACTCCATCATCTGCTCTGTATCCTTGAGATATCCTTTTATCACACAGATCACTCCCAAAATGTGGATACCCCATCTCATGCCTTTTTTCTTTAATGCATGCTCACTGTCATGAACCCAACCCTTCTTTTTTTCCTTCATTTTGTTGCAAAGTCATCTTGTCATGTGGGACAAGAACCAACCAAGTTTCAACATAATTTGCAGGCTGTTTTTGAAGCTCCTTTTTGACATCACCAATGGTATATTCCACCAATCAACATCAGTACTCTTCCATGGCTGGGAGGAACACCTTTTGTTGATATTCCACAATGTCAGGCTGCTCATGTCCATCATAATAAAATGCTTTCTTGTGTTCTGTGAATCAGAAACCTTCTTTGTGCAAGAATTGATGTGCAGTCTCTAAGGTGATGCCTTTTCCAACCTTGCAATACTAAACATGAGGGAATAACTCCAATTCCATGTATTTCTTCAACCCTCATGGCATCTCTTCATTGACAAGATGGCAGATATATATCTCAGTGGCTGCTGGTATTGATTTTGCTTTCACAGACTCAGCTAGCTTTGCAGGATTCATGGACCACTTGTTTGACCTTATATATGATCTGAGCTCAACACAAATGGCTGGACTGTCAAGGAGGGAATAAACTTTGCCATAGGCACTGTGAGAAGAGACAGGCAACTCTCTTTTTGTTACCTATTGCCTGACCAACTGAGGGACAAGTCTTCCACCCCATTTTGCTGTGAAAAGGTGATGTAGTCTGTAGAGTAGGATGACAATAAAATCGTTTTACTGCCCTACAGACTGGTCACTACCTCCTAAGTTTGTTGGGTTTCATATCCCTATATGACATAAGTGTGCATCATCTCTGGACTGTTCACAATCAATCCTGATGCTATCCCAACTCTCAGTTTGCCTCCAGTATTTACTCAGGTTTAATCTGGTCTGTTTCCATTTTTGTACTTACTTTGTTTCAGCCACACACTATACTTTTCATAGTATGTCTCTTTTGCATTAACATTCAATTCATATTCCTTGGTCCTTGTCATATGCTCTTTCTCTCTTAACCCACTTACTTCTCCACTGTACTAGTATGAACACAGTGCATTGTGTATTTACTCTGGTTACTTAGAGTTTCTAGTATTTAAGTACTTTGAATGTATCATAGTACTGCAGTTTGTTAATTATATTGTGTTTAACATCCTTACTAGTCTCCAGCTAGTGGATAAGCTACCTCTAATTCATTCTCACTCATCTCTACTTGTTATCATCTCACTTGTCATTGCACTTTGAGCTCAATAAGATCTCCAGTCTCCAGAGATCCCTCCTGACCAAATCTTCAGTCAGGAAGTTGAGTATTCTTTTTACTAACTAAGCCAAAAGGGATGGTCTTCCTGTCCCCTAGGCTTCTCAAATTACTAACACAGTTCTAGGACTTAGTCCTCAGTCTTGTTGTATGGTACTCAGTTTGTCACTCTCTTAGATTAGGGTATAGGGTGGTTTTCTGTCTCAAATTGCTAACTCTAGCTAGCACTTCTAACTTTGAAACTGAACCAGAATCTGCTCATAACTCTGACTTAGTGTTGCAGGAGCAGATGAGCTCATCACTGTGGATTGCATTGTGAGAGAACAGGGGCAAAATCCCTGTTGTTTTCCTCATTCCTTATCCTCAAGCTTTCATATCATCCAGGGTGACTATTCTTAGCTCTGTTCTTGGCTCAGTTTTCAGTTTGCTCATATTTTGGGCATTGCTTACTAGTGATCACATGTTTATTCAGATTTATCCCCTGGGAAGGTGTCTCACCAGTGCCTTTCTCCTCTATTTTGCTCTCATCTTCAAAGCCTAGCTACATATCTGACATGTTGTTCATTTGTGTCTCTCTCACTTATCTCTTGTTTGTGCCTATAGGGTTTCTTATGTAGTATAGGCCTGCATGTCTTGTTTACTATTATGTTATGTTCTACTTGCATATGATTGTCCATATATCCCTCTTTTGTGCAACATTCTCCTATATTTCTTATTCTTTCATTGTGTATAGCTGTTAGGGCTCATGTCTAAAGCCAAATAAACACCACTGTCACTTCAGTTTAGCTGCACTATAGCCACTCTCAGTTATGGGTTAGCCATATTGGTCCCCCCAAGTCCTGGATGCCAGTGCTATATTCAGTGCTGCTGTGCTTTGCATTTTCTTCCATTCTAGCTAGTCTGTTTTCTCTAGTAGTTAGGGCTTTATTATTGTACTTTATCCTATCATAGCTAGCTGTCTTCACTAATATCATAATTTAGATGCTGATATGCAGTTTTCCCTTAGTGTTTAGGTGTAGATCTGCCTAGGGCATATCAGCTGCAAAACCTTGGCTTGTTCTGAGGTGTCAATGTGCTTTCTCCCATTGTGCAGAACCATGTGCAAATGAGACTAGATAGCTCAAGCTTGATATGCTTGAAGACTGTTCCTTCCTGCCTTGAAGACATCTTTTTTCAATGCAATGAGCTTCTTGATTGCTGTCAAAGCCTCCTGTAACTCAAGTCTAACGTCAACCTTTCAGGTTTTCCAGGCAACAGGAACAGGAACTTTGTGGCATCATTGTTTACAAGCTGGTGGACCTTGGACATGGAATACACCTTCATAAACATCCTGTCACTCCAGGCTTTCACCAGCAGCATTGGTGCTGTTGGATTCTTCTGAATGCACAGGATTTGTGGCACCTCTGCCTTCAATTTCTTCGATTTCCTCATCATCATCATCCTCGACATCAGAAATATATCCTGTGAAGATCTCATTTGTAACAATGGAAGCAGTGGTTTCTTTCTGCACCATTCTTGGGCCTGACTTGGAAGCTGAATGCTGTCTGCTTTCCTGCACTATTTGCAATCCATCCATTGGTTCAACATCAGCTTCTTGAATGGGTTTTGGTTTGCTGAGAAATGCATGCATCATAGCAGCACCACTGCTAATATTTTGTGAGTAAAATCTTGCAGCCTCCTCATCAACAATAACTTACCTTTTCCTCAAAATTGCATCCTTTTCTGCCTTCTCTCATGCCTCTTGTCACTGCCTCCTCTGTGTCTGTTCACTGCATTCATTGTATCCCACTGCACAATTCTGTTCAGCCTTTTTCCACTGCTTTTCAGTGAGCTTAACTGTACTGATCCTCTCATATGGTGTCTGCTCCAGCACCTTCAACAATTCAAGCTCATGTTCATTTTCTTTTTGCAAACTTTCCACCAATTCATCCCCTTCTAGCTCATCAACCTCATCCTCACTTGAATTACTTTCCCAATCCATGTCACTGAAATCTGAAATCACCATCATTGGAGATGATGAGGTGATTGTTCACACCTCCTTTCCATGCTTTCACCTTGGTGTCCAAGTCCAAATCTGTTTCCACAGAAGCATCTCACATGTCAGATTCAGTATTAAGTTGTTTTTGAGCCTTGGCTCACACATGTTTGTGATTGATTTCTTTTTTGCTTTGCTTTTGTAGACCATTACAGAGAGTGAGTAGAAATTGTGTAAAATTGCAAATAAAAACCCCAATCATTTCATACATATTTAATTGATTATTCAGTGACTTTACATGTGCATTTTAGACCTCCTTTTGGCTTCTAAATGGAGTTCTAAATTTCAAATTTTTTCTGTGGCCAATTTGGCTACTGTCCAAAAGTAGCAGTGACTAAGTCTGGTGCACCATATACACAATAAGCAAGTGTACTATTTATAAAATCATGGACAACTACTGCTCATCAATATATTCCAGTTTAGAATATTTATATAGCATATTAACACCTTCATATAGCTGAGGATGTGGATGAAGGAAATAAATCAATCAGGGAAAGCAGTAAACAGCATCATGGAATTAAAATAGTCAGAAGCAGTCTGCATGCAACATAAACCCACTTATAACAAGGTCCAAATTTTCCTGCATATGAGAGAGACAATTAGTTGTTGAGTTGTATCAATCTGGAGCTAGAAAATAATATTTTCCCTGTCTATAAATACCAACAGCATTCTTTTAATCTTGAAATCAAGATAATGGCAATAGCTTTCAGACTATGCCAAACATGTCCCCAAAAACATGAAATAAGGAGTGAATATGCCTGATCTGGAGAGTAGAGGATGTTGTACTGCTCTGGGCTGGAGATCTAGAGTAAATATGCAAACATCCTATTTAAAACCATGATACAGAAGCAATATCACTTAACAGAATGATAATATAAAAATAGCTATGTTTCCACTTATGTCAACTATATCAAACTTCATGAAGAGAAATCAGACATTGCTGGGAAACCAGATTATTCCCACTATTATGAAAGGAACTATGTTCAGCCTGCTGTCTTTACCAAAACTAAAAAATTGGTCACACTCTATTCCTTGTTAGTACATCAGCTCATGCTCATTTATGTCACATGTTTTGGGCATAGGAAAATTGCCATGGCAGGGCATGCCATGGTGTGCATTGGTGTGCATTGTTTGTATATATTCACTGGCATGAATACTTAAGTGGCATGTATTGGCATGTAATAATGTGCCATTGTAGACTGCTCCTTTCTAGAATTTAAGCATGGCATGCCAAGGTGTGCATTATTTCTCACCTTCCATTGTATATGATATGAAATGGCATAGAACATGGAGTTATGTAGACCCACTACTGTGTTTGCACCTAAGTTTGCTCCAATAATTTTTTCTGTCCATTACCCTGTTAAAATACACTAAAAAAAGTAAATATACACAAAAAAGATGATTTTATAACTCATAAAGTATGTTCAGAATATAATTGGCTGTCCTACACATTTGTAGACAGCCATAGGAACTGCACAGTGAGCATGTGCTACATTGCTGCATGTGACATTGGTAACCTGTGTGATCACCTGCAACCAAACTGTGTGTTTCTGACCATGACATCAACTATCTCATATTTGAACATTTTTGCAAAATATTAATATGTTAGAATAATCTACAGCATGCTTATATAAAATATGAATCAACATGCATATTGGCATGCATGCACATGCAAATTGGCATGCACTGGCACACACAATAGTGTCTATGGGTGTGTATAGGCATGAAGCAGCATGTATCCAGGCTGTGTGTTGGCATGCAGTGGCATTCTGTTTAACCAAGTTATGCAATAATCTTAGAGTCTTATAATTTTGGTTTGAAAAAGTAAAGAGTATGCTTACAGCACAAATATATTTCAGTCAGCATACTTTCACAGACCTAAATGTGAGTCTGTCACTGAAAGCATGCTGGCAGAATGGGCATCACTCTATTGACAGATACCCCTACAATGTGATTCAATCATGAGCCATTGTGCTTACAACCATGATGCTAGCTTATTCAGTGAATATTCAAGCTCCAATATGGCTACAACTACACTATACCAGACCTTTATGCTTATCATGGCAACTTAAATGAGTAGTTTGAGCATTGATTATTGATAATATCTTGATTTAAGCACAAGGACAGTAGTTCAAGCCTCCATGATTATGAATTTTCTTCTGTTTTTTTTTTGTTTGCAAGATTGGACTCTATCAGTGATATATACAGTACTGAAAGGAGATAAAAATATATTGCAGCTGATTATGTATAGAACTTGTTTTCAAGTCAAGCATTATGTGGAGGTAAGCTAGAGATACTATATAAGGTATAAGTATGCATGCTAATGCACACCTGCCATGCCATGCCATGGCAATTTCTGGTTGCCCATATGTTTTGACCTAGTAATAAGTAAATTTATCTGTGCAAACCCATGAAACTGGGTTCCACTCACAGGCAGAGAGCAAACTTCCATATTTTTGATGGAGGTAGTTTGTAAATATACACAGACACTTAAGTCATGGAATCTCATTGAGTTTGGAATGATTAGAGGGGCTGCTTTACTTGGAAAGAACATTAAATATGGCTAAACTGTGTAAATGTTTTATATGTTTGACTGAGTCTAGATTTGAACTGGTCTTCATGTGGTACAATTCAATACACTAACAGGGATACAGTTCAGTGTTCTGGCAGTCCTGGATACAGGTGATTGAAATTTGCAAATTATATAATAACAGGCTATTTCAATCTAACTGTCAAGAACTCATTTCCAGTAAGTCTTAGAGGTTTCAAGCAGATAGTAATTTTGTAAGGGTGAGAAAGTAAAATAAAGCCTCCAGAGTTTCTCTGGAACACATTCTAGCACTTTGATAAGAGGGTCAGAAGTGGATGATAGCTTCAACTTATGTGCTGTACCCCTTTCATTCCTAATGTCCAATTTACAGATAATGTCAGTGGAAGTATTCAAAGATGAGGTTGAGGATAGTCATCTCAGCTCCCTGACTGGAGATTGAGTTGTGGTTGAATAACAGCAACAAGGTAATAAATGAGTAGATAGCATTAATGATATCAGAGCTAGAGTTAGAACCCACAAGAACTGAAAGGGTGCAGCACATAAGCTGGAGCCAACAGTTCTTATCTTTAGCATTACCATCAGAAATCCTTTCAACATTACTTCTGACATTTTCCAATGTAGCACTATTGTAGCCCACAATCTCTATTCACTTTTAGGATTGAATCTTGACAATGTTGAAAAGGGAGTGTGGGGACTTGAAAATGATGAGCATGCTAAAAAAGAGCTATGGGAACAATAAAAATTGTGGTTATCATATCCCTATCTGACACATTGATTGCTATCTCCAAACCATTCACAATCAATTGTGACTCTTTCCTGACTCTCTGCTCACCTCTAGGTTTACTCAGGTTTACTCCAGTCTATTTACATTTCCATAATTATTATGTTTCAGTGAAGATGCTATCCTTTTTGTAGTATATTCTTCTGTATTAAAATTTAGTTCATACTTCTTAAACTTTCATCATATGCTCATTTTCTTTTGATCTACTTACTTCTCCACTTCACTAGTATATTTAGTATTTTGCAGTACTACTCTGGGTAGTTGTATTCTTTAGTATTTAAGTACCTTGAACGTACTGTAGAACTTCAGTTTGTTAATTCTGTGTTTTAACATCTCTACCAGCCTTTAACTAGTGGATAAGCTACCTCTAACCCATCCTCAACCATCTCCACTTGATTGATCCCTTCTCATTGTCATTATTCATGCTCAACAAGATCTCTGGTCTCTGGTGATTTCTCCTGACCAAGTCTCTGTTCAGGAAGTTGAGTATTGTTCACCCTCATCCTGAAACCAGCCCACTAATCATCACCTGTAAATTGTACATTAGGAACAAATGATGCACAGCACATAAGCTGAAGCTGTTGTCCATTTGACCCTCTATCCTTAGTAGTGCTCAAACATGTTTCTGGAGATATATCCAGAGTCTCTGGTTATTCTCCCTGTCCCAATCATGTATTCAATCTGCCCAGAAATTCTAGGTTATATCTGGAAATGAGTCTGTGACAGTGATGTCATATGCTGAAGAAGAGGGGAAAGGCTGCAGTAGTGGGCAAAATGCTCAAAACAGCAGGAGTAGTGAATTGTCACTTTGAGGTTGTAGTATAGACCATAGTGGGAATATCCATAATAGTTGTGCTGCTGTGAAAACCAGAGTGTGCAGGGTGTGTCATGCCTCTGAAGGCTTAAAGTTGAGGAACTTTGAATGTGGCAGCAGTAACATGGCATGACTCAACAGTTCCTAGGGCCCATAACCTAAATTAAATAGGAATTCTAGATTTGAATAAGTAAATGGGAACTAATAATGAAAGTAGGGTGCACACTCCTCAGCAACAATGTAGCAGAAGAATGACATTGAAGTGTGATGTGTCATGGTGAGTAACTAATAGTCCAAAATTGTTATTAAGTCCATATTATATAAGGAATTAATGAGTTTGCATGTACATATCTAAACAACTATCTACAATGTCCATTTTTAACCAAGACAAAGTCACACTATGGTAACCTTCAGTACAGCACTATGAGCCTTAGAAAATGAGCCAATAGTGAGAGAATGGAGGGTGAAAATTTTTGTCAGTGCAATTCCAGTTGGTTCCATTCTGGGATCTATATTTAGCTGCATGATATCCTGTCCATCACAAGTGAACCCTTAAGTACAGGTATGAGGCTTGTATTTAATTATTCTAGCACATCTGACAAATCTGTATATGAAATTTAAGGGTCAAATTGATAGAATTTCAAGTGAATAGAGGTTGTTCAAAGAGAAGATGTTTTTGCTTGATTGAAATTTTGGCAAACACCAGTCCTTTACAAGTTTCCAGGTTTTTACATGTTTTTAGATGCTTTTAGGTTTCTGGAAACCTCAAATCATTTTTACTAACCTAATGTAGCTACCTTTGTAACAAAATTAATTACTGTTGTAACAAAAATTAAAGTAATGATATATCAGGCATATTTAGCACCAAGAGGTTTCCATGAAAAGGGACATAAGTTTCCAAATTCTCAGGTTTTGGATGTTTTTGGAGGGTTTTGATATTGAGAAACCTCTGGAAAATTTTTGGACATCTTCCTGATGACTAAGCCTTTGGAGTCTGAACTAGTAGCTCAAAGAAAAGGTTGCAGCAGTTGTGAGAGCAGGATTCAAACCCACACCCCAAAGCTATATTGACAGTATAGCTGCCCTGGTCCCCAGGCTGGTGCTTGGCCATCTCACCATGGCAATATTGTAATGTTTTGTCAATGTGAACATGGAACTGACCAAGGTCACACACATTGGAGCATTGCACAGCCACATTTTAGCAGTATTTGGGGGTATAAGATGCTGTATTTAGCACAAAATTTTACTTTTAGGTATTTATACCAGGGCTTTGGGTTTCTCTCTAGATATTGGTCATCATTGCAGAGCTTGGGGCCTTCAAGAGCAGGAAGAAGGTAGCAGGGATCAGGGAGCCTAAGGTTTGCACCCCAGCAATACAGCCACATATGTGTAGCAATCACAGTGTCTTCAGAGCATGAAAACTTATCTTCTGCTTGTAGCCTCATTCTTGTCTCAACAACTGGGCTTTAATCCCCTGATTTAAATGAAAGAGCATTAGCCTCCATTGACAGGGATCAGCCTTCATCTATGCTGGTAGAAAGCTGCAAAACAGGACTGGGTATGAAGCAAACCTAGGGTGTGTTAGGTAGCAGACATTAGTTGTACTCCTGTAATATTTTACTTAGGCCCAATGGCAGATGACACATGCTGAGCAAACATCTCACTTGCAATCAGCCAACATCCACTGGTCCTAGATGACTGTGTTATGCTGGGTGACAGTGGCAGATGTAGGCTCAATCATGAGGATGTGGACTCCATGTTTGCTGGCAAGGACACAGTGAAGGAGATCTCATGTATGGGGTGGTAATGTATGCATAGGGTAAAGCCAGGCACACTAGGGGTTGTAGTGCTAGCATTCAGCATTATGCTTGTATGATACCTAGGGACAATGGAGAAGCCAGCAGAACCATTAGTGCTAAATTAAGAAAGAACAAAAAAGAAAGATGACTTATGCACCAGACATCCACTCCTGCCCAATTGTTACTTTCTCCTGCTTTTCTTGCATAGATTTAATCCAAACAGGAGAGTGGCCTGTCTAAGGGAGTAACAGGTTGCACTTGTGCAGCCCTGGAGAAGAATCTTGAGCATGTACTTCCTAGAGGACCTTAGTCCCACTCTTGCCATTGATGATATTTGCTGCAGACATATGGTCATCAAATGGGCAAGCCAGCATATGATTTTGTAGAAAATTTGTGACTTGAGTTGCAGACTAAAAAGTTGAGAGGGTGGACCTTGATGTGTACATTCTGACTTGACAATGGAAGAGTTGCCCTTAGTGGAGGAGAGGTGAATGGTGGCATGAATATGTGATGTGAGCATTGATGCCAAAGAGCAAAGGATGACAATTGAAACTTACAGTTAAACCCTCTCTGCTAGGGATGACTTTTGTGATGCTCAAATGACTCATCTTTGAAATGCCCTTTCCTGTGCATTGAGTACACCTGTGCTACATTGCCACTAAGAACCTCAAGCTCTCTGAGCACAACTTCTTCCTCAGCATTGTCTACCTTAATGTGCACAACTTGTGCAATGTGGCATTCTACTACCACAGGAAGTGGGTATAGCAGCCTTACACAGGCCAATACATAAGTATAGAAGAAAATGAAATAGAGGAGCAAAGATGTAACTAGGATGATCATGTCATTCCAGAGATAATGCTTGAGCTGGAGATTTACCTCACCTTCAAACAGTAAACCCATTGTGACACAGGACCAGTGCTCACAGTGATATTCACCAAGATTGTGGCAAAAACACTTCCAAGACCTTCCTCCATGTGGCCTCGAATCATGTTCTGGGCTATCAGAGTGCTCACAGTGCTTATTGTCATAGATGCAACAGCCAAATCTGAGAAGGACCTGCAGCAAAATGTATGGCCAACACCATCAAAATAAGATCATATGACTTGCATACCCTGTGGACCTAAGCAACAATCTCCTTGAACCATGTCCTGAGCACTTCGTCACTGCATGCATTTTCAATTAAGATGTTGGCAGTGCTGAAGAAGATCACTATACATAGGCCACTGGCAAAGTGCTCAACAAAGGCAAGGAGCTTTGAGGCCTGAAATTTAAGCTATGAAATATGGTTCCTAAGTCAATCAAACAAAGAAAGGAATCAATCATGAAGTACCTTGGGATTGCAGATGATTAGGCTATGATCCTTGCCAGTCCTGGTGGTTGTTTTCTGTTATACAACATACTCCTTGGCAACTCCTTGATGTGGCATAGGAGCTGGAGGAAACCAAAATATGAACAAAATCAAAACCTACCTTCTTGTTTGTGTAGGTAGACTGACATAGCACTCCTCTGGGACATGCATCTCGCTGAGAAAGTGCTTGGTACACACAACAGTTGCTGCTAGTATGGCCCTTGCAATTCTGTAGTCTGCAGTTGTTGAGGTTCTCCTGGGTGGGATGCAAGGTTAGCATGTGAAGGACAAATAATGAGAAGAAAGAAGATATCATATGGAAGAGATTTGAGAGGATAAAGATGCAATAAAAGAAGAGGAAGAGGAAAGATGAGTAGAGGAAGATGAGAGAGGAGGAGGAAGCATGCTGATTTGTGATGGACAAGAAATATAAATATAAAACTTGTAACATGAATAAAGATCGATGGAAATGGACAGGAAGGAAAAACCAGAACAGGAAGAGAAAATGCAGAAGGAGAATCATAACTTACCAGGATGTCTCTCACATGTCCAATTAATCCTTTCATCTTTGCCTTAATGTCCTCCCCATCCCCATCCCAACCTGTGCACATAAGCTCCTCCCTAGCACAGCCTGCCTCTCCTCTGCCAACATCCTGCCACTACCATGCCCTCTGCCCCATTTCATCCTGTACCTCATGATGTTCTGCTCTTGATTTGAATCCCTCACCCATGCCTGCCCACAGTTGTGTCTGCCTCTGGCAGTCCTTCCTCTGAGACTGGGGGCTTGTCCATGCTGGCAGTGTGTCTGCCCATGGTAATAAACAGGTCAATGGGGGTGTCCAGGTTAACATTGGCAAGCTGGCATGGGATGATGTGATTCCTTCTGCGGACTTGTAGAGGGGATGGAAGGGGGGTTTGTGCTTGATGAAGGAGAACTTGATGAGGAAGTGTGAGGAGCCTGCAGAATCTGGCATTCATGAGGAAGAGGTAGGCATTGTTGGCTAGCAGGGCAATGACAGATAATCATTCAGAAAGATAAGCCAATGAAGAGAGAAAGAACAAGTACTTACTCTGCTGCCTTTGTATCTTCTGCAGGTTCTTCAGCATTATATCCTTCTATGTTGCATGCATGTAGTGCTGCAAGTGTTGATCTGTGCTCTTCTCCATCCTCATCTGCCACAAGATGGTATCATGTGTGTCTACACAATCTTGCAATTGCCTGCAGAGAGCTACTCACAGTGCATGGGAGTGCCCAATTATGTGTTGGAGTATATCATCAATTTTGATCATTAGAAGAGAGGCAGCCTTGGCAAAAGATGGGTATTATGCAGACATGCAGACTTGAGTTGGTGGGAGTTTGGTGAGCAAATATAAGGAAGGGAAAAATGTACCTTATGCTCAGCATCAGCATCTTTTGTATCGTGGTTCACTGGTCCATGACATATACATGGGATGGTCTGGTTCTGATATTCTTTTCAGTGTCTGGGAGCTACAATCTAATCAATCGATTGTTGTTATAGACACAGAATTGAAGTTGAGATAGGTAGAAGGAAAGCTAGGGTGTCAGGCATGTGTCAATGGAGTAGAAGGAGTTGTATCATGTCATAGGCACAATCTGTTGACAGACCATTTTTTGTATGGCAGGGTGCAGAAGCAGAAGGTAATAGGTACAAGACAATATTATGGCAGATGCAAAGTGGTGCTTGGTGAGCATAGAAACAGAGATGGAGGACAAGGCAATTCCCAGCACATGAGCATGTAACATTATTTATTCCCATGCAGCCTTCATTTTGTGAAGGCCTCACCATTGAGCCCTGTGTTGAGTCTGCCACAGCAAGCTCTTGATGTCGAGGAGGTGAGATTTCACTGAGTCCAAGCAAGTAGCTTGCCACCCCATTGTTGGTTTTGCACTCTGATAGTTCTGCTGAATGGTATAGATAGTAGAAAGTAGTATGATTGAATGGGATTTAAAGGACCAAAGTTTTGCTCTTGCTTTTTTGTCTTATACATCCCCATTAAGACAGTCCCAATCTGTTGCCTCAATTATGTGGCAAAAAATGTGTCATTGAGTGTAATTTATTGAACTATGTGAATATTGTGGGCCATAAAGACTACTTGCAATATTACAGTCATGCAGGCACTTCACAGTCGCATCAGTGCAGCATGCCAGGTCCCAGCTAATTAAGATGTATGACATTATGTCCCTACATGAGGTCATCTGGACATTTTTTTCCAGTGGTTTAGGATTTAGCTGTCTCATCACACACCTTTTCTTGAGCTTAAACTCAGTGGCCCTTTGTCGCTTGCCATGGCAGCCACTGCAACTGGTAGCAATTTGCTCACAGTAACTGCTTACATAGCTTCTCATTCCACATGCAATATCCCAGCAGCCCTTAGCTTGACTATAGGTGGCTTGTGCAAGAATGTTTACAATGTGGCAATGGGGGTCTTGGGTGATCGAGCTGAAAAAGTCGACAAGGAGTCTATCATTATTGCCTCTAGTGAGCTCTTCATCTTTGGTGACCCTTTCCCATTTATTTACTCATTTTTCATATCTAGACAGGCATGGATCCAGCACATTTGACGACAACAGATTACAACTTTGCTCTATTCCTTGTGACCCATCATCAAAGTTGTATGCTGTCATCCCAATCCAGCCTACCAGTTCCTCCCATAGTGCCGGTGCTGCTACTTCCTCCAACAGAGCTGCAAAGATGAAAGAACAATTTGCAGCCACTCAGGCCCAGGGAAGGGATGTCAGGAAACAAAATACAGTAGCTCTGGTGCAGATGATTGACCAACAAAGGAATGCTGAGCAAGAAAACTGGCAAAAAGTGATGGAGGACATGAAGAGTGAGTTCAAGTTACAGTGAATTGAGAAGCTAAGCTGACCATGTCTCAAGTGGGTATCTGTACCTTGAACACAGAGCTTGCAAAGTCTAAAGAGCATATCAGTGACTTGACTACAAAGAAGCTGACCATGTCTGAGGAGCAGATTTGTAACTTGAATAGGAACAAGGAGATAAAGCTAGCCTCTTCCAAAGAGCAGATTTGTGACTTGAATAAGAACTGGGAGACAAAGGTGTCTGATCTTGAAAAGAGCTGGGAATAGACAATGTCTGGTTGTGACAAGATCTGGGAGTGCAGAGTGCCTGATCATGAAGAGAGCTAGGAACAGAAAATGTCTGCAAAGGAGGACTGGATCAATAAGTTGGAGACTGCTCAAACTGCTCTCAAGCACAGGATCTCAAGTCTTAGTGCAAAATGCAATGCTTTATGGAAGGAGGGGATGACACAGACAAGGACCTCTAGCACTAGAAAATATGGCAGTAAAGAGTCAATGCAGATCTCACATTGGTATATCCTGCATACTTTGCTTGCACACTGTATATTTATTTATTGTGCTTATGATAATCTAGCTTAACTCTGTCATTCATTGGAACTTTGATAGACATAAGAGATAAACAAAGAAGAGGATTTATTGACATCTTTCTATATGCTATATCTAGGTAATGTCTGTGTCACCAATGTTAAGGACTCTGTGATAGTAAGATGAGTTTCCAGTATGCTTCATTTTCTGCATGAGTGATTGAGCTGTAGGTTTTCTTGCTCTGTGGCCAGTCTCTCTAATGATATTGATATCATACTCCCCCATGGTTGCACAAAGAAGCATATGATTTTCTGTATCCTCACAGTAATAGCAGTTGACTGAGCTAGAATAAAATAGTGGTTATATTTTTATCAAGGGAAGAAAGAAAATTCTGAACCAACATACTCAATTGCAATTGTTGTCAACTAGAAACCATCATCTTGTATTCCACTAGTTGCTGTTGTAGGTTTGTCTTTATAGATACTTGCAAGACCCTGTGCAATAGATTGGATAGGCAGGGGAACCATCAAGATGCGCTCTGGGGCACTTCCATGGAAGAATGCTATGAGAACAAGTGGAAGGGAGTGGTCCAGCATCCTCTGAGTATTTTGCCACATTTCCATCATATCTTTGTAAAGAGGTGATCTCCAGGCATCTATGCACTTGAAATTAATGATTTGAACCATACTGCAAATATTCCTATCTTCTCCAGCAGCAGATATATGGCTTGTATTGCAATAGAGCTGTGCCATGACCTCCACATCAGTGGGCTTGATACCTATCTCGACATATGCAATGAGGGGAGTATTGAACAGAGGAGAGGTATCATGAATGTGGAATTAGTGAAAGAGAAAGACCTCGAGCATGGTCATAAATAAGACATTTGACATGAAATTATGAACAAGCTTTGTATGAATATAGTTGTCTTCTGTAGTTAGGTAGCAGATTGATTTGTGATCAGGCCTGTATTAAATGACATTAAATTGGGTCCAAGAAAATATATAGAGTAGATGGGTGCAGACTAATGTTCTCTCTGACACTTTTGATTCATGATAAATATTGGTACTTGGTTAAACTTTCAAAGAATATCATACCTTCTTTGAGATCTCAGTGCTCAGCTTTGCCAACACCTTAACAATGATGCTTTCCCACTAGATTTGCAGGGATTGAATTGACATACTCTAGAGCACCTTTTGACCTTCAAACCATTGAGACCTGGGGTAGAACAATTTGCACATCTCATATAAAAGTGCTTGCAGGTAGCTTTGATGTCTTTTTTAGTGCACTGGGAGCACTCCTGAGGCTGATTCAAGATTGACCAGTCAACATTGTGTGAGCTGCCACAATATTGTTCTCTTCCCATTGAATATTCTCTGTTGGTTTTGGAAAACTGGTGCCTTGCATATTGCACCATAGAATTGAGTATGGCAGGAGTGTGGTAAGTGCTGAAAAAGGTCACCATGCTTTGTGTAGAAAACCATTTGTTTAGAACCAGAACAACATCATATAATACCTGGCAAAGTCTGAGGACCTAAACCCTTCCTTGTTCAACAGTTTATTCCATTGTTCAACACAGCCACTTTTTGATGAATGCCCTTCATATTAATTGTGAACCACATTATGTGTTCCAATAGCCCTCAGTTGCATAACTCCCATAAAGCCTGATGCCAAATGCTAGTGATGACATGCATCTTCAAACATACAAGGCTTTGTACACTTGGACATATGTCTTTATGCACAAGATCCTACACCAAAGGAGGTCCCTTTACAACTATTGATGTATATTGCTACACTCTCCACCATCATTCTCCTCCCTGGCTTCTATGTCCACTGTTTAGCCATTGAGAAGCAGCAGATGGGCATGCTACCACTGATTAACATTATGATACAAGTGTCTGGTTAAAGATGATGACATAGTTGAGAACACCTGTGAATTCTGGGGTCAGAGGCTGTTGTTTTGCTAACTCTGTATCACTTATGGACAAAGAGGTCAGCATGCATCAAAAGTATGCAAAGGATATGAACAGAAAACACACCTTTTACCCTGTCTGCACTCTCCTCTACAATTCTCTCCTCCTTCTCCCCCTTCCCTACTATATCCCTCCTGATCCTCTGCATCTGCACCTGCTCCAGTTCTGTCTCCTGTCCCTTCTTTCTTGCAGTCCTCCAAGCACTATTTTTTTGCCCCTTTGTCTCCTGGAGAGCAGAAGCAGCACACCCAAATCTACATGTGTTCAACCTCTGTAGTGCTGGGTTCATCAATACCCATCCATGTAGCCCCGCAACCCTACCCTCCAGAGTGAATTATACCATTCTACAGCCAGCGATTGGGGTAGTTATTGAGTGCCAGATCCAGGGTGAACCCACTGGGGTGCACAAAAGTGCTGAGATGTGACTATAGCCATGGAGGGACTGTTCAAGGAAGATAAAGCCCAGGGTAGGAAAGCCAGTAGCAGTTGTGATAGAGATGAGATGGGAGGTGTAAATGATGCTGTTGGAGGTGCTTGTGCTGACATAGGGAATGGGCTGCACAAAGTTGAGCCCTCTCTTCAGTCATTGAAGAACGATAGGCAAACATCCAGCTGCTGATTAACATCACCATCAATGAGCATGATATGAGCTGGATTGACATCACGGTTTGAATATATGTGTCAATGAATCTATCTAGCTGCATTCATTAGTGTGTGGCAAAAGAACATACTTCTCAAATAGTTTTCATCCTTCTCTACTGTCCTCTCCTTCACTTTCATTCCACTATCCCCCTCCTCTGCCTCTGCTCCCTCTCATTCATTAATCAAGTCATCTTTGTTCATCTCTTATCCTGGTCCTTATCCTCCCCATCTCCCTGAAAAACATCATTTTCTCCTGCTCTCTTCATCCACAGAAGCAGTATCCCCAAACACAGCAAACATACTCAAGGTCTTCCTGGGTATTTGCACCACCAACATATATTTTGACAGCTCAACTACCCTGTCTGCACCTCCACCTTCATGATTGAGTTCTCTATCCTTTCTCCCACCAATTACCATGCCTATCAGGATCAGATCCAGAAAATGTACTGAGAGTGCCGAGAAATGATTAGAGCTAGGGAGAGAGGGGCAAGGAACATGAAGATTCAGCAGTGGGTTTGATGTCAATGATCTTGGAGGTGCAGATGACATCATGGAAGCTCTTGATGGCAATGCAGAAATGTGATGGGTGACAATATACTTCAAGAAAAAGTCAAGGTTGGGAAGCCTGGGGAATTGCGAGCCGAGTTCACTTGTTCTTCACTTGTAGCTTATGGCTGATATGGGATTAGCTGTGGTAAGAAGCAGATGAAAAGAATGAAAAATGTATACAGAAGGAGAAAGCAAGAGATAAACAACAGCTGAAATAGAAGTGGAAACAGAGACAGAGTACAAGAAAAGCAGAAAGCACAAAGAAGAAACACAAACTAGGTGATGTGGGGGGATCAAAAACAGGGTAAAACATACTCCATCATCTGCAAAGGAGGAGTGCTATTGTCAATAAACATGAAATAAAATGAAGAAGGGTAGACAATAAAAGGGGGCAGCATCTCAAGAGCAAGTGAAAGAATAGGAAAGTCCAAAAGAGAAGGAAAGCACATGAAAGACAAAGGATACAGAGAAAATAGGGCACTCACAATGTCAGAGTATGAAGCCTGTAACTTCCCTCCAGCATTGCACTAATGCTTCTTCTCACCAGTGTAATGTGTACTAAGCATAATTGAATTGGCATCTACCAACACTGAGAGGTATGCAAATAACACACACTCTATGACAGTAGTATGATATCCTGTGATTCTATAGACACCATGATATCCATTGAGGGTAGGTGTAATGGAGATGAGGTTTTGAGACTAGTGGCATTGCTGTCACAGGTATTGGTGATGGCCCAGTGAAAGTACTAGGCACAGATGTGGTGGAAAATGAGACCATTACAGGTTGAGGAGCTGCCCAGTTCTTCAGTTAGCAGCAGCTGGTAGAAGAGGGATTAGCACAAGTTGGAAGCAGACATGTCATAATAAAGATACAGGAGACCAACATCAATGACAAAAATAGCACAAAGAGATTGGAAGGAGAGCAGGGAACAGCATTACAAGAAATGATGGTGGGGGAAAGCAGGCAAGGGCAATGAACCAAGGATGGCATGGTAAGGTTCAAATAGTGCTGACTGAAACAGAAGCAACACAACAAAACTGAGAAGTGAAAATATGAATTGAAGCCACAAAAATGGAATCAAGTGACTAAGCAAGGAACAGTAATAGTGAAGATAAAGAGAATGCAAAGGATGAACATGTATGGGGAAGACAACATGTGCAAGCATGAAAGCAATAAAACTTTAACAGAAAGAAGCACAAACAAAATAAGAAGGACAAGAGAAAAAATTGAATTACTCACATGCAGTTGAAAGCCAATTGCAAGCCTGCCCCATAAACGATAAGAACTGGCTCCATCACCAAACTCTCTTCTGGTTGTGATACCTGCCAAGCACTGTCAAGGTCAGCATACTGTATATCATAGAAACACAAAAAATTGCTCACATATATGAATATCACCCTATGTTGGACACTTTGGTGAACAGCTTGTGCTTAAGACATTGAGAAATATCTTGAGTATTTCACATGACAGATCTTCAATGCTGACCTGGAATCCAAGCTGCAGTAGCTCTGTACTTTACAGTCCCCCATGTATTCCAAGTGAAGATTCCATGTGGATTCCATGGAACTTCCTAAAGGCCTTCATAGCTATTGTCAAGTTCTTACTTGACCTTGCTCATTCCAGGTTCATTCCAGGTTCATTCCAAGTACAATCTCACTACTACTAAATAAGGCTATAAGACTTAATGTATAAATAATCCTTCATAATAAATGAGAAAAAATCAGACAAAAATCAGAAAAATTCAGGAAAAATGAGAAAAATTCAGGCAAACCAGGCAATCCTATCATTACCAAATAAGGCTAAAAGACTTAATATTTGACTCATCTTTTAGGAAAATCATGGAAAATCAATTTAAAATTAACACTACTAATACATTGAAGTAAAAAACATAAGAAAAGGAATGAAAATAAAAATAAAAACTCCTCATATGCAGTTGTTGTCATCATTGCTGTCATTGTCAGCATGTTTCATGAGTCATTGTGGTAGTAGTCAGTGTGCATCATATGCCATCATTGTTGTTGCCAAGTATCATGAGTCATTATTGTTGTGGTTGCTGTATGTCATGGATCTTTGTCCCCATGTGCTGTCATCATCATTGTCATTGATGGTCACTTTGCATTGTGCACCATCATCATTGTGCACTGCCATTGTTGGCATTTGTCATGAGTTGTTATTGTCATGGTTGCTAGGTGTTGTGGATCATCATTGTCATGTGCTGTTGTCATCATCAGCAGTGGCATGTGTCATCAGCTGTTGTGGTCATGGCTGCTATGTGTCATGTGCCATTGTTGTCATATACTGCATTGCCCTGCACAGTTGTCACTGTGTGTCATGAGTTGTGGTCATCATGGTTGCTCTGCTTTGTGGATTGTTGTTGTTGTTGTTGTTATTGTTGTTGTCATTGTTAGGTGCTGTCATGGTTGTTGTTGTGAGCCATCATTGTTGTGCACTGTTATTGTCATGTGCCATTGTGGTCATCATTGTGGTTGTTGTGCATTGTGCACTGTTGTTGTGGTTGTTGTGGTTGTTGTGCACCATCATTGTGCATTGTGCACCATCATTGTCATGTGCTGTAATGGTTGAGTGCCATCATTGTCATGGTTGTTGTGCACTGCCATTGTGTGTTGTGTGCCATTATTGTTGTGCACTGTTGTCATGGCTGTTGTGTGTTGTGTGCCATCATTGTTGTGTGCTATCATCATTGTGTGCTGTTGTTGTGCATTGTCATTGTCATCTGCATTGCTGTTGTGAGTAGTTGTAGTTGTTGTACATTGTTGTTGCTGTCATGCATGTTAGTATCATGTGACACAGTGACTGTCCATGGGTCCTAGATAGGCAGCAAAGGAGGTGGGTGCATTGCAATGAATGTCAGTAGTGGTGGGAGGCAGGATAAGCATATGTTGACAAAAATGATGTATCAGCAAATGTGCACATGATTTAGTAAGTGCACAGGTATATATTAGCACTTATAGAAGTGCATGAGCAGGCTAATGCAATTAGTATATAAATATATAAATATATCAATGTTAAGGTTTCATGATAGCCTAGGTGTTAAAATGCGGGTTATGTCTATTGTGTGTATATTATTAATATGAGGTCTTGAGTTCAATCCTTGATTTAATTATATTATTTTATCACATTATAATGAATAAGTGAGGTGTTTGTTGTATTGGAGTGTGAATAGTAGTGTTTTGTCTGGATTCTGGTGGAATATTCTGTGGAATTTCCATATTTAACTGAGCATTTGTAAAGTGTGTATGGAATGGACCTGGAATGGTTTATGAATGAACATGGAATGGAACTAACATAAATTACTGTTTCTTTCATTGCTCACACCTCTCCAGAATTTCATGGAAATTCCATAGATTCCACCTGGAACATATAGGGGAGTGTGAAGACCTCCTCATTGATGATAACTATTGTCAGGAAGGCATCCAAAAAGCTTCCAGGTTTTTGCACACTTTTAGATGCTTTCAGGTTTCCAGAAACCTCAAATCATTTTGATTAACCTACAGTGTCTTGCATAATCCTTTGCACATCAAAATTTCATGCAAGCTACTGTATATAATCAGGTACTTGGTCACACTAGGTACTTGGTCATGCATGTTCCACAGTGGCAATCTCTCACATTCCCACCAAAGTTTTTACACAATCTTGTAGAGATATGTGTATTTGATAAATCAGGACACATTTAAAGCTTTCTGGATTCATATTCATTCATGAAATGATATATATTTCAATGATTTTTGGATTTTTGATTGATTTCCTTATTTGAATGGGTGGCCAGGACAATAAAATCTTACTCTGCAACATAGGAAGAGTTTCCATTCAAAATTCACTGATGCACAACATTTCTTTTATATCTTGAGAAAACTTACAAGTAGCATAAAACCTTTACTATTGAAAATTGCTCTTTCTATCTTGTTATTGTTGAGGATGGTTCTCATTTATTCACACACCATCATTCTCCATACTGATGCTAGAATTAAAGCACACAGGAGGATTCATTTGCATCTATGCTTTTTTTAGATGCTATATATAATACAGTATTGTCTTACAAATTTTACAGAATTTTTGGAATGCTCTCTGCTTACTGGCAGACACTACAAGTTTTGAACTATAAGGATACACCTTCTGTATTGGTGAATATAATTTGAAGGATTCAACAAAATAAAGGAATATATAAATGTACAGATCTATTCCAGACATATATGAGGTGATGTTTTATTAGTGGTCCATTACACCAAACTCTCTTGATTCATATATAATTTGTCTTGAGAGCCATGGATGGGCACTTGGCCACTTCATTTATTATTTATGCTAATCAAAATCTATTGATTGCATTAATCTGCTAGGCTAAAAATGGTTACTTTTGATGGTGGCTGAGTTCCTGGTTCTGGCCAGTACAGGCACTTTGCTGAAAGAAAAATTCCTAGCATTAGCCACAATCCTCCTAAAATCTCCAACCTTTGCAGAGTTTTAGCTAACACAGTTTTCATTCATTTAGCATAAGTTTTAGGATGCCTCACACATTATGCATGCTTGTGTGCACTGTTTGCTCACATCTCGCTACTTGGAGTGCACTTAGACATATACTGCTCCCCTCTAAACTTGCATGAACAACAAACTGGCCCTCTTTGCTGCTGCAGCACTGACTATCAGTGCTCTAGAAGCTGGTGATCAACATGCACAAGAGGATACCTTTGCATATGTAGCTGAATCCCTTGCCAACATTTTATCTCTCCAAAGACAGTCTAGGAAAATGACTCTTCCAGCCCTCTATTATATTCAAAGGAAGCAGCAGAGACAGCTAAAACTGTGGGAAATCAATTGGTCCAAGATTACTAATGATAAACTAGTTGAGCTCACATGGTTCATGTACTTATTTCTTTATCTTTGAAAAATTACACACAGTACATATACTCATGGTTTCATTGGGATATATCAGGTTTACAAGAGAGGATCTTGAGAGATTGGTTGTTGTACTTCAGATCCCAGATCCTTTTATTTGCAAGCAGAGATACCACTTCTCTGCATTTGCAGCACTCTGCTACCTCTTCCATCAGTTTTCATTTCCCTGCCACCTCTTTGACATGGAGGACAAATCTGGTGCTCCAGCTTCTAGAATGTCTTCCTGTATCAGTGATCTAAGCAGCTTCATTTACAACAAGTGGTCATTCCTGCTGGATATGCCTGATCACATTGTCAATCCTGCCACTCTTGAGCATTATGCTGCAGCTATTCAACATGCAGGGGCTCCAACCACCAAAGTTTGTGCATTCATCAACTACAAGATCAGTCTCATATCCAGGCCAGGAACAGAGCAAGAAGCTGTTTACAATGGTTATTACAGTACTCACTCATTGAAATATCAAGGTGTGGCAGTGCCAGATGGTATAGCAACCAGTGTATATGGTCCAGTAGCTGGGAGATCAGCAGATGGTGGGCTTCTATCACAATTGGGGCTTGTTGAGAAGTGGATATTGAAGGGGGGAGGCTTTTGCAGTTGCCAGGTATTGATGTATGGTGATCCTGCATATGCTGAGAGTGAAGTCATCATGTCTGGTCAGAAGGAGGTTGAGAAACTTCCTCAGCTTGAATGAGCACTCAACTATGAGATGTTGCATTACTGTCAAGCAATTGAGTGGACTTTTGGAAAGATTATTATGTACTGGAGAATGTTTGACTTACAGAGTCAGCTTCAATTATATCTCTCCCCTATAGGCCAACATTTCATGGTGGCCATACTCCTAACAAATGCTCACACATGCCTTCATGGATCCCAAACTTCACAGTATTTTAATCTCAGTCCACTGACTCTGGATGAGTACTTTAAGCAGAACTAAATTTGATTATGTACAGTAAAAAATGGACACAATATGCTACATCAAAAAGAAAGAGACATTACAGCAATGAAGCATTCTCCTTTTCTGAAGTATCAATGAAAAGCTTAAAAGATGCTAGAGTTTCAAATTTAGAAAGAAAGCAAGAAGAAGAATGTAGTGAAATAACATACCATTGATGCTCTCCAGAGCAAGGACCTTCTGGCATTCAATCTCATTTCACTCCATTATTATCTTGTTCTGCTCCTTGATGATTGCATTGTGCTCAGATGCAATGCAATTAGCAGCCTCTGATCACTCTGCTTCTGCTCTGTTAATAACACTTGTGAGCTCACCAAATACATCCTTAATAGGACCAGCAGCAGCATTGTATGCAGCATTCCCAGTAGCAAGTGCAGCACATTGTTTATTGGTGATTGATTCATCCTCATCTTCATCTGACACATCATCAATGAGGGTGCTGAATTTGTTGGTGTCAGTGTTGAGAGATGAGGTCTGGCAGAATGCCTCTGTAGCACACTGTTTGCAGCTGGGCTCTGTCATATGCATGCCTTTGAGAGCCACATGACATGCTCATTCCCCAGCTATCTCCTTCTCCTTCAGTTTCTACAGACTGGTTAGTAAATGAAGAATATAAGATAAATTGATTAGTGCATGTCAAGACCCAAACACAGCCAGACAAGTAGGACAGTACAGCCAAGGAACGAGTTCTATGATACCTAGAGATGCTAGACAATGTAGGATGTTGGCTTCAGTTTATGTGCTGTGCCACCCACTATCCTAGTCCTGTATTTAGAATAGAAGATAATAAGAACAGAGATGAGGATGAACAATGAGA